>JAWQEG010003786.1:80000-83336 GCA_033782935.1 Petrolisthes cinctipes | reverse complement strand
AGTTGCTCCAGATTTTCCAACACTTTATATCCCTCTTATAATAGTCAGGAAATTTGAGTTATATGAGTCCTTTAAATATTGCCACGAAACACACACACACACACACCTATACGACAGGAGCTTGTTGTTTCGTGGCATGGTCAGGAGGAATCACAAGCTCCAATTTTCAAAACGATCAGAGGGTCCTGAACGTATTAAATAAACCGATAAACTTACGACAACGCTACGATAAACTTACGACAACGCCACGATACACTTACGACAACGCTACGATAACTTACGACAACGCTACGATAGACTTACGACAACGCCACAATAGACTTACGACAGCACCACGATTGACTTACGACAACGCTACGACAGACCTACGACAACGCCACGATTGACTTTACGACAAACTCTACGACAGACCTATGACAACGCCACGATTGACTTACGACAACGCTACGACAGACCTAACGACAACGCCACGACACACTTACGACAACACTACGATACACTTATGACAATGCTACGATCGAGCTACACTTACAACAACGCTTTCTTATTCGGTAATATAACTCAAGCTAAGACACAAGTTATAACACCAAATATTTACACAATTAAGTACTTACTGCAATATAACACACACACACACACACACACACACACACACTTACGATCTCTTTACTGCCACACACACACACACACTTACGATCTTCTTTACTGTCACACACACACTCTTACGATCACTTTACTGTCACACACACACACACACACACACACGATCACTTTACTATCACACATACACACACACACACACACACACACACACACACACATATTAAGGGGAGTAACTTATTATGTGAAGTCGGAAGGCTACTGATTCTTCCAAAACTATGCCAGGAAACAGAACCCTTCCATATGAAATTGTACAAGGGATGTGTTTTTATGGCTGAGTTTGGAGGCGTACATTGACTCCAAATTGACCACAAAGGGTTATTACCGTACTTCCCTTAACACTGGCATATATTTTGTGTAATGTTTAGCAAAGATCATATCATCATAACTTTGAAGTAATTCGGTTCATTTTCACAATCTTAAAAAAATAATAATAGTAAGATCTTTCACCATTCTTCATGTTGCCCTGATATCACTTTAAAGTTGTTGTTTTTGCTGTTGTGTGTGTGTGTGTGTGTGTGTGTGTGTGTGTGTGTGTGTGTGATTAAATTTGCATGTGTCAATATGCGTGCGTGCGTGCGTGTATGTGTGTGTGTGTGTTCACATATAGGGCTATATATGCATAGTGTGTGTTTGATTAAGTTTGTGCGTGCGTGTGTGTGTGATTAAATTTGCGTGTGTCAACGTGTGTGTGTGTGTGTGTGTGTACATATAGGCTATATACGCTTATGTGTGTCTGATAAGTGTGTGTGTGTGTGTGGTTAGACATGTATCGGATGTCTAGAATCTTGGATGTGTGATGTGGATAAACCTTTTACAATCACGGATGCGGAAGTTGATATTCAATATTTGTTTATTGCGGATGCTAATGTTATTTGTATTGCAAATGTGGAAGCGGATTTCGTAAAAACGCGGATATATTACTGATATTTGGTACATCTCTAGTCTGTATAAGTTTGCAAGCGTGCGAGAGTGTACAGCCACACTCAAATATCCTGCAACACTTTCCTTCCATCGTGCAAATAAATCAGTATCATATCAAAATATAATCATACAACACCAACCCCCATATGTCAACTCAACTCCATCATTTATTATTATGAGATAATTTACTACGATGGAAGGAAAGTATTGCAGGCTATTTGATTGTGACTGTACGTATGTGTGTCTTCGTGGGTTTGTCTATATGCTTTTGTGTGTGTGTTATATATTTGTATATAATAATTGTATGCGAGTGTGTCTGCTTCATTGGTTTGATATTTACTAATGCATTAAAATTATTGATGTTTATGTTATGGTTATATTTTTGAGAGCTAAATGAGACTGCACAGTGATGATCTTCCTTCACTCAGACAAAAACCCAATACCAATAAAAAATACATTATATTAAATAGGCTTTTATTATGTCATGGTTCGATTTTGTTTCCATTAAAATGCATCACCTCTGAGTGTCAGAGTGGTAATCATAATACTATTCATAAAGATTATTTACTAAGGAATTAAGTAAATAAAAACTGTAAATGATATTATCCTCTTCATTGTTGAGTAAAAAGCTTTCAAATTACAAACAGAGTTGTAGAAGAGACATTTATTACTGAGTGGACTGGTGTTGGAGGGTAACATGGTGGTGGTTGTGTCCCAGACTCTTGTTAATGATAATAGCTGTACCTGTAAGAAGGTTTGGTAGCTGTATCTGTATCTGTATGGATAACTTGGCTCAGGTTCTGCATCAGCTGACCTCTTGCCTAATGTTTGGTATTGAATGGGACACATAGCCATGGGAAGCTTCAGGCTCTGGGTCAGCTGACCTCTTGCCATAATGTTTGGGATGGTAGGAATAAGAGGGACGGTAGGAATAAGAGGGATGATAACGGGACACATAGCCAGGCTCTGGGTCAGCTGACCTCTTGCCATAATGTTTGGGACGGTAGGAATGAGAGGGACGGGAATAGGTCACATAGCCAGGTCAGCTTCAGGCTCTGGGTCAGCTGACCTCTTGCCATATTGTTTGGGACGGTAGGAATGAGAGGGGACGGGAATAGGTCACATAGCCAGGGTCAGCTTCAGGCTCTGGGTCAAGCTGACCTCTTGCCCATAATGTTTGGGATGGTAGGAATGAGAGGGACGGTAATAGGTCACATAGCCAGGGTCAGCTCAGCCTCGGGTTCAGGTTCAAGGTTCAGGTTCAGCAGACCTCTTGCCATAGTGGTGACTGTAGTACCGGGGTGTATAGTGGTACGGTACCGGAGTGTTTGTACCCAGGCTCCGCCTCTCGCTTCTCTACATCAGAAGCGCAAGCGGCAACCGCCAGCAAACACAAGGACCTTTGTAAAGGAAGAGTTATAGTACCAAGAATAATATATGTTGTTATAAGACTATAACTAACAATACCATAGTGTCCACAACACCAGGACCTTTGTAAAGGAAGAGTTATAGTACCAAGAATAATATATATCATTATATCATTGTTGTTGTTGTAACAATATAACCCAACTGTTGTTGTTGTAACTTACCAAGAGCTTCATAACTGAGTGAGTGTTTGCTGTGGCCACAGCTGAGTGAGTGTGACTGGTGCCAGTGACTGCTGCCTTATATACCTTGTGTGTGAGACACTCCATGTGTTATAACCTTGACTCAGGTTGTTACCTCGCTACACTTCCTACAATAGGCTACATA
>JAWQEG010003786.1:55000-75000 GCA_033782935.1 Petrolisthes cinctipes | reverse complement strand
ACCTTTTACAATCACGGATGCTGAAGTTGATATTCAATATTTGTTTTATTGCGGATGCTAATGTTATTTGTATTGCAAATGTGGAAGCGGATTTCGTAAAAACGCGGATAAATTAGGATATTTGGTACATCTCTAGTCTGTATAAGTTTGCAAGCGTGCGAGAGTGTACAGCCACACTCAAATATCCTGCAACACTTTCCTTCCATCGTGCAAATAAATCAGTATCATATCAAAATATATTCATACAACAACAACCCCTTATGTCAACTCAACTCCATCATTCATTATTATGAGATAATTTACTACGATGGAAGGAAAGTATTGCAGGCTATTTGATTGTGACTGTACGTATGTGTGTCTTCGTGGGTTTGTCTATATGCTTTTGTGTGTGTGTTATATATTTGTATATAATAATTGTATGCGAGTGTGTCTGCTTCATTGGTTTAATATTTACTAATGCATTAAAATTATTTATGTCTAAGTTATGGTTATATTTTTGAGAGCTAAATGAGACTGCACAGTGATGATCTTCCTTCACTCAGACAAACACCAATACCAATAAAAAATATATTATATTAAATAGGTTTTTATTATGTCACGATTTGATTTTCTTCCCATTAAAATGCATCACCTCTGAGTGTCAGAGTGGTAATCATAATACTATTCATAAAGATTAATTACTAAGGAATGGAGTAAATAAAAACTGTAAATGATATTATCCTCTTCATTGTTGAGTAAAAAGCTTACAAATGACAGACAGAGTTGTAGAAGAGACATTTATTACTGAGTGGACTGGTATTGGAGGGTAACATGGTGGTGGTTGTGTCCAGACTCTTGTTAATGATAATAGCTGTACCTGTAAGAAGGTTTGTAGCTGTATCTGTATCTGTATGGATAACTTGGCTCAGGTTCTGCATCAGCTGACCTCTTGCCATAATGTTTGGTATTGTAATGGGACACATAGCCATGGGAAGCTTCAGGCTCTGGGTCAGCTGACCTCTTGCCATAATGTTTGGGATGGTAGGAATAAGAGGGACGGTAGGAATAAGAGGGATGATAACGGGACACATAGCCAGGCTCTGGGTCAGCTGACCTCTTGCCATAATGTTTGGGACTGTAGGAATGAGAGGGACGGTAATAGGTCACATAGCCAGGGTCAGCTTCAGCCTCGGGTTCAGGTTCAGGTTCAGGTTCAGCAGACCTCTTGCCATAGTGGTGACTGTAGTACCGGGGTGTATAGTGGTACCGGTACCCGGAGTGTTTGTACCCAGGCTCCGCCTCTCGCTTCTCTACATCAGAAGCGCAAGCGGCAACCGCCAGCAACACAAGGACCTTTGTAAAGGAAGAGTTATAGTACCAAGAATAATATATGTTGTTATAAGACTATAACTAACAATACCATAGTGTCCACAACACCAGGACCTTTGTAAAGGAAGAGTTATAGTACCAAGAATAATATATGTTGTTATAAGACTATAACTAACAATACCATAGTGTCCACAACACCAGGACCTTTGTAAGGGAAGAGTTATAGTACCAAGAATAATATATATCATTATATCATTGTTGTTGTTGTAACAATATAACCCAACTGTTGTTGTTGTAACTTACCAAGAGCTTCATAACTGAGTGAGTGTTTGCTGTGGCCACAGCTGAGTGAGTGTGACTGGTGCCAGTGACTGCTGCCTTATATACCTTGTGTGTGAGACACTCCATGTGTTATAACCTTGACTCAGGTTGTTACCTCGCTACACTTCCTACAATAGGCTACATAACAACACTTACTCATCTCTAGGTATTAATCATGTTATCATTACATTTGTACGGGAATTATCATTAAAAACTCCATTTGTGAATATTTACTGTCTGGTAAAATCGGTATTGAAATATATATATTCTGTTTCTGTGAGACAATTGTGTTTCGTTTCTCTGAATGATGGTGTCTGGGGATGTGGCTTGTGTGAAAGTATATGCATCTCGAATAATCACTTATCTAGAAAATTATATCTATTTCCTTAAGTATTCTAACTCGGATGTATTATTACGAACTGTATACTGGTTGGGCACCATACTAACTACCAGCCAATCACAGTCTCAACAACGCCCACTGCAGTCTAGTGTGTGCTATAGTTGTGTTTTATACAGTCTATAGTGTGTATTATAGTTGTGTTTTATACAGTCTAGTGTGTACTATAGTTGTGTTTCATACAGTCTAGTGTGTGTGTGTGTGTGTGTGAGTCAGTCAGTGTGTGTGTGTGTGTGTGTGTGTGTGTGTGTTAGTCATTCACTTAGTCACACACATAACCAATACATACTTATGGTTAGGTAAGTTACAAGAGTCAGTGTAAGGGAATGTGTGAGGAAGTCAGGTAGTGGATTAATTTCATACCTAGTTATTCTATTTGTCACAAATAACTAATACCGTACATAACATCTAGTACATATTTATGGTTAGGTTAAGTTTAGAGTGTTTAAAGGAATGTGTGAGTGAGTTAATTAAGTAGTCAGTTATTCATTTAGTCAGAGGAATGTGTTTAAAGTCACCCATACACGCACAGTTTTAACTGACAGTCCGACTGAACTGACGGGCCTGCAGTCCGCTGCGTGTGCCCAAACACTATTCAGTTCTACCTTCCGTCCTAACCTCAGTTAACACCCAGCCATCACCGTGGCAACATCTCTTCCTCTCCAACATTTGGACACTGTGCTTCTCAGCCTTGCTGGGCTGCTCACATGCATAACAAAAAAAGTGCCAAAGTAAATAGTGTAAACAATGGCTTCTTAGTAGAGAACAATTTTCCCAAAATAAACTGTTATCAGAACTACGTTTTGAGAGTGGTGACTGGTTTAATTATCTGTGGATGGACCAGGAAACCTACTACAAACTGCTGTCTCAGTAATCACTACTTTTCACTTTCCATATACATGGGTATTTCCTGTAAATGTCAATAAATTCCCCCCAAAATAAGAGCTGCTTCTATTCCAACACTACTACGGTTGGTGTGGAACTGACGCCCAGACTGTAGGCCGACCCATACACGTACCAACTGGCCTGCAGTTCACCAAAACTGACGCCACATTTTCGACATGCGCTTCAGTTCTTCTGGTCGGCTTTCAGTCCTGCCTGCAGTTCAAAATACCCCCATACACACTCAAACTGGCCTCCAGTTAACGGTTAAACCTGGTTTCGTCAGTCGGACTGTCAGTTAAAACTGTGCGTGTATGGGAGGCTTTAATAAGAGTTAATTAGGTAGTCAGTTATTCATTTAGTCACAGGAAACGCACAAGTAACTAATATTATAACCTCTGACCCCCATTACATATATGGCACCTAATGACCTCGCTGTTGACAGGCCTAATATCAATCAATCAATTAATCAATCAATCAATTCAATACATATTTGTTTAGGTAAAGTCCAGTTCTCCAGAAATTATTCACATACGAGGAAATATGCAACGCAACACGTCCGAAGCAAAACGATAACTTTAGCAACCTTGAAACTTACTAGAACTGATTGTTGAAGGTAAAAATTATAATGAGTTTTGTGTATAGAGTAGTGAAGATAGATGGTGTGTGTGTGTGTGTGTGTGTGTGTGTGTGTGTTGAAGGTAAAAGTCACACTGGAGAATTGTATTGAGTTTTGTGTATTGAGTAATACAGGTAGATGGTGTTTAGATGTGTGTGTGTGTGTGTGTGTGTGTGTGTGTGTGTGTGTGTGTGTGTACATATAGGCCTATATACGCTTATGTGTGTCTGATTAAGTGTGTGTGTGTGTGTCTGTGTTAGACATGTATCGGATGTCTAGAATCTTGGATGTGTTGATGTGGATAAACCTTTTACAATCACGGATGTGGAAGTAGATATTCAATATTTGTTTTATTGCGGATGCTAATGTTATTTGTATTGCAAATGTGGAAGCGGATTTCGTAAAAACGCGGATATATTACGGATATTTGGTATATCTCTAGTCTGTATAAGTTTGCGAGCGTGCGAGAGTGTACAGCCACAATCAAATATCCTACAACACTTTCCTTCCATCGTGCAAATAAATCAGTATCATATCAAAATATATTCATACAACAACAACCCCTTATGTCAACTCAACTCCATCATTTATTATTATGAGATAATTTACTACGATGGAAGGAAAGTATTGCAGGCTATTTGATTGTGACTGTACGTATGTGTGTCTTCGTGGGTTTGTCTATATGCTTTTGTGTGTGTGTTATATATTTGTATATAATAATTGTATGCGAGTGTGTCTGCTTCATTGGTTTAATATTTACTAATGCATTAAAATTATTGATGTCTAAGTTATGGTTATATTTTTGAGAGCTAAATGAGACTGCACAGTGATGATCTTCCTTCACTCAGACAAAAACCAATACCAATAAAAAATATATTATATTAAATAGGTTTTTATTATGTCACGATTTTATATTGTTTCCATTAAAATGCATCACCTCTGACTGTCAGAGTGGTAATCATAATACTATTCATAAAGATTAATTACTAAGGAATGGAGTAAATAAAAACTGTAAATTATATTATCCTCTTCATTGTTGAGTAAAAAGCTTACAAATGACAGACAGAGTTGTAGAAGAGACATTTATTACTGAGTGGACTGGTGTTGGAGGGTAACATGGTGGTGGTTGTGTCCAGACTCTTGTTAATGATAATAGCTGTACCTGTAAGAAGGTTTGTAGCTGTATCTATATCTGTATGGATAACTTGGCTCAGGTTCTGCATCAGCTGACCTCTTGCCATAATGTTTGGTATTGTAATGGGACACATAGCCATGGGAAGCTTCAGGCTCTGGGTCAGCTGACCTCTTGCCATAATGTTTGGGATGGTAGGAATAAGAGGGACGGTAGGAATAAGAAGGATGATAACGGGACACATAGCCAGGCTCTGGGTCAGCTGACCTCTTGCCATAATGTTTGGGACTGTAGGAATGAGAGGGACGGGAATAGGTCACATAGCCAGGGTCAGCTTCAGGCTCTGGGTCAGCTGACCTCTTGCCATAATGTTTGGGACGGTAGGAAGTAGAGGGACGGGAATAGGTCACATAGCCAGGGTCAGCTTCAGGCTCTGGGTCAGCTGACCTCTTGCCATAATGTTTGGGACGGTAGGAATGAGAGGGACGGGAATAGGTCACATAGCCAGGGTCAGCTTCAGGCTCTGGGTCAGCTGACCTCTTGCCATAATGTTTGGGACGGTAGGAATGAGAGGGACGGTAATAGGTCACATAGCCAGGGTCAGCTTCAGCCTCGGGTTCAGGTTCAGGTTCAGGTTCAGCAGACCTCTTGCCATAGTGGTGACTGTAGTACCGGGGTGTATAGTGGTACCGGTACCCGGAGTGTTTGTACCCAGGCTCCGCCTCTCGCTTCTCTACATCAGAAGCGCAAGCGGCAACCGCCAGCAACACAAGGACCTTTGTAAAGGAAGAGTTATAGTACCAAGAATAATATATGTTGTTATAAGACTATAACTAACAATACCATAGTGTCCACAACACCAGGACCTTTGTAAAGGAAGAGTTATAGTACCAAGAATAATATATATCATTATATCATTGTTGTTGTTGTAACAATATAACCCAACTGTTGTTGTTGTAACTTACCAAGAGCTTCATAACTGAGTGAGTGTTTGCTGTGGCCACAGCTGAGTGAGTGTGACTGGTGCCAGTGACTGCTGCCTTATATACCTTGTGTGTGAGACACTCCATGTGTTATAACCTTGACTCAGGTTGTTACCTCGCTACACTTCCTACAATAGGCTACATAACAACGCTTACTCATCTCTAGGTATTAATCATGTTATCATTACATTTGTACGGGAATTATCATTAAAAACTCCATTTGTGAATATTTACTGTCTGGTAAAATCGGTATTGAAATATATATATTCTGTTTCTGTGAGACAATTGTGTTTCGTTTGTCTGAATGATGGTGTCTGGGGATGTGGCTTGTGTGAAAGTATATGCATCTCGAATAATCACTTATCTAGAAAATTATATCCATTTCCTTAAGTATTCTAACTTGGATGTATTATTACGAACTGTATACTGGTTGGGCACCATACTCACTACCAGCCAATCACAGTCTCAACAACGCCCACTGCAGTCTAGTGTGTGCTATAGTTGTGTTTTATACAGTTTAGTGTGTACTATAGTTGTGTTTTATACAGTCTAGTGTGTGCTATAGTTGTGTTTTATACAGTCTAGTGTGTGCTTTAGTTGTGTTTCATACAGTCTAGTCTGTGTGTGTGTGTGTGTGTGTGTGTGTTAGTCATTCACTTAGTCACACACATAACCAATACATACTTATGGTTAGGTAAGTTACAAGAGTCAGTGTAAGGGAATGTGTGAGGAAGTCAGGTAGTGGATTAATTTCATACCTAGTTATTCTATTTGTCACAAATAACTAATACCGTACATAACATCTAGTACATATTTATGGTTAGGTTAAGTTTAGAGTGTTTAAAGGAATGTGTGAGTGAGTTAATTAAGTAGTCAGTTATTCATTTAGTCAGAGGAATGTGTTTAAAGTCACCCATACACTCACAGTTTTAACTGACAGTCCGACTGAACTGACGGGCCTGCAGTCCGCTGCGTGTGCCCAAACACTATTCAGTTCTACCTTCCGTCCTAACCTCAGTTAACACCCAGCCATCACCGTGGCAACATCTCTTCCTCCCCAACATTTGGACACTGTGCTTCTCAGCCTTGCTGGGCTGCTAACATGCATAACAAAAAAAGTGCCAAAGTAAATAGTGTAAACAATGGCTTCTTAGTAGAGAACAATTTTCCCAAAATAAACTGTTATCAGAACTACGTTTTGAGAGTGGTGACTGGTTTAATTATCTGTGGATGGACCAGGAAACCTACTACAAACTGCTGTCTCAGTAATCACTACTTTTCACTTTCCATATACATGGGTATTTCCTGTAAATGTCAATAAATTCCCCCCAAAATAAGAGCTGCTTCTATTCCAACACTACTACGGTTGGTGTGGAACTGACGCCCAGACTGTAGGCCGACCCATACACGTACCAACTGGCCTGCAGTTCACCAAAACTGACGCCACATTTTTGACATGCGCTTCAGTTCTTCTGGTCGGCTTTCAGTCCTGCCTGCAGTTCAAAATACCCCCATACACACTCAAACTGGCCTCCAGTTAACGGTTAAACCTGGTTTCGTCAGTCGGACTGTCAGTTAAAACTGTGCGTGTATGGGAGGCTTAAGAGTTAATTAGGTAGTCAGTTATTCATTTAGTCACAGGAAATGCACAAGTAACTAATATTATAACCTCTGACCCCCAGTACATATATGGCACCTAATGACCTCGCTGTTGACAGGCCTAATATCAATCAATCAATTAATCAATCAATCAATTCAATACATATTTGTTTAGGTAAAGTCCAGTTCTCCAGAAATTATTCACATACGAGGAAATATGCAACGCAACACGTCCGAAGCAAAACGATAACTTTAGCAACCTTGAAACTTACTAGAACTGATTGTTGAAGGTAAAAATTATAATGAGTTTTGTGTATAGAGTAGTGAAGATAGATGGTGTGTGTGTGTGTGTGTGTGTGTGTGTGTTGAAGGTAAAAGTCACACTGGAGAATTGTATTGAGTTTTGTGTATTGAGTAATAAAGGTAGATGGTGTTTAGATGTGTGTGTGTGTGTGTATGTGCATGTGTGTGTGTGTGTATGTGTGTGTACATATAGGCCTATATACGCTTATGTGTTTCTGATTAAGTGTGTGTGTGTGTGTGTGTGTGTTAGACATGTATCGGATGTCTAGAATCTTGGATGTGTTGATGTGGATAAACCTTTTACAATCACGGATGTGGAAGTAGATATTCAATATTTGTTTTATTGCTGATGCTAATGTTATTTGTATTGCAAATGTGGAAGCGGATTTCGTAAAAACGCGGATATATTACGGATATTTGGTATATCTCTAGTCTGTATAAGTTTGCGAGCGTGCGAGAGTGTACAGCCACACTCAAATATCCTACAACACTTTCCTTCCATCGTGCAAATAAATCAGTATCATATCAAAATATATTCATACAACAACAACCCCTTATGTCAACTCAACCTCGTCATTTATTATTATGAGATAATTTACTACGATGGAAGGAAAGTATTGCAGGCTATTTGATTGTGACTGTACGTATGTGTGTCTTCGTGGGTTTGTCTATATGCTTTTGTGTGTGTGTTATATATTTGTATATAATAATTGTATACGAGTGTGTCTGCTTCATTGGTTTAATATTTACTAATGCATTAAAATTATTTATGTCTAAGTTATGGTTATATTTTTGAGAGCTAAATGAGACTGCACAGTGATGATCTTCCTTCACTCAGACAAAAACCAATACCAATAAAAAATATATTATATAAAATAGGTTTTTATTATGTCACGATTTTATATTGTTTCCATTAAAATGCATCACCTCTGAGTGTCAGAGTGGTAATCATAATACTATTCATAAAGATTAATTACTAAGGAATGGAGTAAATAAAAACTGTAAATGATATTATCCTCTTCATTGTTGAGTAAAAAGCTTACAAATGACAGACAGAGTTGTAGAAGAGACATTTATTACTGAGTGGACTGGTGTTGGAGGGTAACATGGTGGTGGTTGTGTCCAGACTCTTGTTAATGATAATAGCTGTACCTGTAAGAAGGTTTGTAGCTGTATCTATATCTGTATGGATAACTTGGCTCAGGTTCTGCATCAGCTGACCTCTTGCCATAATGTTTGGTATTGTAATGGGACACATAGCCATGGGAAGCTTCAGGCTCTGGGTCAGCTGACCTCTTGCCATAATGTTTGGGATGGTAGGAATAAGAGGGACGGTAGGAATAAGAGGGATGATAACGGGACACATAGCCAGGCTCTGGGTCAGCTGACCTCTTGCCATAATGTTTGGGACTGTAGGAATGAGAGGGACGGGAATAGGTCACATAGCCAGGGTCAGCTTCAGGCTCTGGGTCAGCTGACCTCTTGCCATAATGTTTGGGACTGTAGGAATGAGAGGGACGGGAATAGGTCACATAGCCAGGGTCAGCTTCAGGCTCTGGGTCAGCTGACCTCTTGCCATAATGTTTGGGACGGTAGGAATGAGAGGGACGGGAATAGGTCACATAGCCAGGGTCAGCTTCAGGCTCTGGGTCAGCTGACCTCTTGCCATAATGTTTGGGACGGTAGGAATGAGAGGGACGGTAATAGGTCACATAGCCAGGGTCAGCTTCAGCCTCGGGTTCAGGTTCAGGTTCAGCAGACCTCTTGCCATAGTGGTGACTGTAGTACCGGGGTGTATAGTGGTACCGGTACCCGGAGTGTTTGTACCCAGGCTCCGCCTCTCGCTTCTCTACATCAGAAGCGCAAGCGGCAACCGCCAGCAACACAAGGACCTTTGTAAAGGAAGAGTTATAGTACCAAGAATAATATATGTTGTTATAAGACTATAACTAACAATACCATAGTGTCCACAACACCAGGACCTTTGTAAAGGAAGAGTTATAGTACCAAGAATAATATATGTTGTTATAAGACTATAACTAACAATACCATAGTGTCCACAACACCAGGACCTTTGTAAGGGAAGAGTTATAGTACCAAGAATAATATATATCATTATATCATTGTTGTTGTTGTAACAATATAACCCAACTGTTGTTGTTGTAACTTACCAAGAGCTTCATAACTGAGTGAGTGTTTGCTGTGGCCACAGCTGAGTGAGTGTGACTGGTGCCAGTGACTGCTGCCTTATATACCTTGTGTGTGAGACACTCCAAGTGTTGGAACCTTGAGTCTACAGCCACTGTGGTTGTTCACTCATGATGTCACCAAGGAGGTGTCGCCTCAACACCACTCAACATTGTGCAAATACAAATACACTAATATTTCTTTGCAGTAAAGGGAACGTTCTATCGAAATAATCTGGTACATTATCATACATAAACTCAAAGCAAATTCAAAGCAGTCATCTACCTCAAGCAATACAGGAATACAGTAATAGTAAGGAATATTAAAATACTCATGAACCTTTATTAATAAAAGTCGAAAATACTGAATAAATTATTGGTTTTCAGGAATAGGACCTACAACAGAACCGATCTGCAGGTAATGATAAACAGATAAATTAATTATAACAATTATTAATCTAAGAAATAAATTCGAATGATTCCTTCAAACCTTTTTAATATTGAGGTAGTCTTTCTCACATTACAATGTGGTGGACACACATACACAAACACAGACACTATATATATATATATATATATATATATATATATATATATATATATATATATATATATATATATATATATATATATATATATATATATATATATATATTTATATATATATATACTTGTAAAGCCATTAGTTATCATAGCCTCGATAAATGCCCTTGGAACGTTTAGTTATCCCTGAACCAGGTTAAATCATATAGAAGTTGAACCGTAATAATTCACCAAGCGACACCATTATTATCTACACACGCACGTCACATACTTAGTGTTTCTTGAAGGATAACCTAAAGGATAATCATCGAACCAACACATTCACCACCAACACAGAATTACAATATCCAGAGGGACATATTAGTAAACTATTCTGGGTTTTCATTTTACGAGCCTGTGAAGCTTATTAAGGGGGAAGTTGGTAAATCTGGAGCAAATGATTCCTCCAAACTATTCCAAGCATGCTATAAAACACCATTAGTTTTGTTCATTTGGTCCTGCTTCCTGGCATACTTTGGAGGACTCAAGGTGCTCCAATGTAACAAGAGTGAATTACCCCCTTCATAAATCCATACTATACTTGATGACTTGACAGATGTAACGACACGACTTTTGGCCCCGACCGACCTCATCAAGTTGGCTAATGGAAGGGAGTATTTAGTTCACTGCTGGTAAATCTACAGCAACTGATTCCTCCAAATTATTCCGAACAATAAGGCCACCATTAGGTCTGTTAACCTGACCCAGTTTTTTGCTGACAAACTTTAGATGAATCATGGCACTCTAAACCACCAAAAGTATACTATCCCTTTAAGAACCCTGTGATCTTGTATGCGACTTAGTGGCTTATGATTACTCCTAATTATGCCACAAAACAAGCTCCTTCAATATTGGTGTTGTTTCGTGGTAATATTTGAAGGACTCACTAACCTCCAATTTGCTGACTAAGGTACATCACAGGGTCCCTTAAGCATGTCATACTCTGTGTAAAGGACGGCCATCAATAAAAACGTTAAACATTATTGCCTTGTAACATTTCCTCTTGTCTAGAATGATGCTTTTATCACAAGGTGTGTTGTTGTTGTAGGTAGCAGACCACTGACCACACCCAACACTACACCAGCCACGCCCTCATCTTTCTCCTTCTTCCTTTTGTACTCTTTCTCCTTTTAACACAGGGCTCTTCGTTCGGTCCTGTGTTGGGTCTCTGTGTTGATGGACGTGGGTATTAAATCATAACAAAAGGTGATATATGTGATCATCTTTTGTTATGATTATAGTTGCATTTGTTTCATCCCAGACAAGAACCTTGGTATTTCCCACACTATAGCTACAGATAATAATGGACGTGGTGATTGTTTAATTACAATGAAAGGGGATCACAAAAACTGAGTGTATCTGTTTCAACCCAGACAATGACCTTAGTATTTGCCACATTATAGCTGTAGATACGTGGGTGTTTAATAATAATAATAAGAGATCACAAACAATATATTACAATTGTTTCAGCTCATACAAGGGCCTTGGTATTTGACACACTTTGGGACTGTTTGTGGACTTGTGAGTGATTTGTTACCGAGGCGACACTGACTGGAGGTCACAACAAAACACACTCGACTTCCAATGTTGTGGTGAAGAATTTAATGTGGTCAAAATGTACCAGCTGCATCATATCACTTATCAGATTTATCCAATGTTGTGGTGAAGTATTTAATGTGGTCAAAATGTACCAGCTGCATCATATCACTTATCAGGTTTATCCAATGTTGTGGTGATGCATTTAATGTGGTCAATATGTACCAGCTGCATCATATCACTTATCAGGTTTAGTCTAACTAGGAAATGGCAAATTAAGGGACCCCGTGTTGTAGTAAGAAAATTGGAGGTTAGCGAATCCTTCAAACACTGCCACGAAACACCACCTATATTGAAGGAACCTGTTTCGTGGCATAGTTAGGAGGAATCAGAACCCACCAAGTCTCATACACAATCACAGGGTCCTTAAACACAAATGCATTCGGAGACCTCACACCTCCGCCATAGGTAAACATTCATTAAAACTAAAAAATACTGTACATAAAAATTCCTGGATGCAGATTCAGATTTTTGTCCATCCCAAAATTTAATCACATGTTTGTCAGTCACGGGACTTCTCGTTGGTAAAAGGTTTGTTATAATTCACACATAACATTCTGAGTCATCCTGCTAACAAACAGACAGAGAGACAAACAAAACATGCTAACCGAAACAAAATGATAACCTCCAACCAATAGTTTTCATGGACCGTTTAAAGTCTAATAACAGGTGGAAGGGGAGTAGTATATATTTTTCTCTCTCTCTCTCTCTCTCTCTCTCTCTCTCTCTCTCTCTCTCTCTCTCTCTCTCTCTCTCTCTCTCTCTCTCTCTCTCTCTCTCTCTCTCTCTCTCTCTCTCTCTCTCTCTCTCTCTCTCTCTCTCTCTCTCTCTCTCTCTCTCTCTCTCTCTCTCTCTCTCATAATAGTAAGTACACATATATACACTATACCATCTCCCTTCATTCCCTCATTACTCTGTACTCAAAACCCATTACAATTCTCCATTGTTACTGTTACCTTCAACACACACACACACAGAGTCACTACCTTACACACTCTGAACTGACTCACAATCCACATTTACATTCCCTACTGCACCATCAACCAGAAGCATAGAAGTGTAAAAAGTAAGAGAGAAAAAATCGAGTATATATTAGTTACTACTCTTAAGGGACTTTGTGATCGTGTATGAGACTTGGTTAAAGATTAAAGTCCGCCAATGAGAGGCAGTCAATGGTACAGAGTGAAACACACACTAGACTGTATAAAACACAACTATAGCACACACTATAGACTGTATAAAACACAACTATAGCACACACTATAGACTGTATAAAACACAACTATAATACACACTATAGACTGTATAAAACACAACTATAGTACACACTAGACTGCAGTGGGCGTTGTTGAGACTGTGATTGGCTGGTAGTGAGTATGGTGCCCAACCAGTATACAGTTCGTAATAATACATCCAAGTTAGAATACTTAAGGAAATGGATATAATTTTCTAGATAAGTGATTATTCTAGATGCATATACTTTCACACAAGACACATCCCCAGACACCATCATTCAGAGAAACGAAACACAATTGTCTCACAGAAACAGAATATATATATTTCAATACCGATTTTACCAGACAGTGAATATTCACAAATGGAGTTTTTAATGATAATTCCCGTACAAATGTAATGATAACATGATTAATACCTAGAGATGAGTAAGTGTTGTTATGTAGCCTATTGTAGGAAGTGTAGCGAGGTAACAACCTGAGTCAAGGTTATAACACATGGAGTGTCTCACACACAAGGTATATAAGGCAGCAGTCACTGGCACCAGTCACACTCACTCAGCTGTGGCCACAGCAAACACTCACTCAGTTATGAAGCTCTTGGTAAGTTACAACAACAACAGTTGGGTTATATTGTTACAACAACAACAATGATATAATGATATATATTATTCTTGGTACTATAACTCTTCCCTTACAAAGGTCCTGGTGTTGTGGACACTATGGTATTGTTAGTTATAGTCTTATAACAACATATATTATTCTTGGTACTATAACTCTTCCTTTACAAAGGTCCTTGTGTTGTGGACACTATGGTATAGTTAGTTATAGTCTTATAACAACATATATTATTCTTGGTACTATAACTCTTCCTTTACAAAGGTCCTTGTGTTGCTGGCGGTTGCCGCTTGCGCTTCTGATGTAGAGAAGCGAGAGGCGGAGCCTGGGTACAAACACTCCGGGTACCGGTACCACTATACACCCCGGTACTACAGTCACCACTATGGCAAGAGGTCTGCTGAACCTGAACCTGAACCTGAACCCGAGGCTGAAGCTGACCCTGGCTATGTGACCTATTACCGTCCCTCTCATTCCTACCGTCCCAAACATTATGGCAAGAGGTCAGCTGACCCAGAGCCTGAAGCTGACCCTGGCTATGTGACCTATTCCCGTCCCTCTCATTCCTACAGTCCCAAACATTATGGCAAGAGGTCAGCTGACCCAGAGCCTGAAGCTGACCCTGGCTATGTGACCTATTCCCGTCCCTCTCATTCCTACCGTCCCAAACATTATGGCAAGAGGTCAGCTGACCCAGAGCCTGAAGCTGACCCTGGCTATGTGACCTATTCCCGTCCCTCTCATTCCTACCGTCCCAAACATTATGGCAAGAGGTCAGCTGACCCAGAGCCTGAAGCTGACCCTGGCTATGTGACCTATTCCCGTCCCTCTCATTCCTACAGTCCCAAACATTATGGCAAGAGGTCAGCTGACCCAGAGCCTGGCTATGTGTCCCGTTATCATCCCTCTTATTCCTACCGTCCCTCTTATTCCTACCATCCCAAACATTATGGCAAGAGGTCAGCTGACCCAGAGCCTGAAGCTTCCCATGGCTATGTGTCCCATTACAATACCAAACATTATGGCAAGAGGTCAGCTGATGCAGAACCTGAGCCAAGTTATCCATACAGATACAGATACAGCTACAAACCTTCTTACAGGTACAGCTATTATCATTAACAAGAGTCTGGACACAACCACCACCATGTTACCCTCCAACACCAGTCCACTCAGTAATAAATGTCTCTTCTACAACTCTGTCTGTCATTTGTAAGCTTTTTACTCAACAATGAAGAGGATAATATCATTTACAGTTTTTATTTACTCTATTCCTTAGTAATTAATCTTTATGAATAGTATTATGATTACCACTCTGACAGTCAGAGGTGATGCATTTTAATGGAAACAAAATCAAATCGTGACATAATAAAAGCCTATTTAATATAATATATTTATTATTGGTATTGGTTTTTGTCTGAGTGAAGGAAGATCATCACTGTGCAGTCTCATTTAGCTCTCAAAAATATAACCATAACTTAGACATCAATAATTTTAATGCATTAGTAAATATTAAACCAATGAAGCAGACACACTCGCATACAATTATTATATACAAATATATAACACACACACAAAAGCATATAGACAAACCCACGAAGACACACATACGTACAGTCACAATCAAATAGCCTGCAATACTTTCCTTCCATCGTAGTAAATTATCTCATAATAATAAATGATAGAGTTGAGTTGACATAAGGGGTTGTTGTTGTATGATTATATTTTGATATGATACTGATTTATTTACACGATGGAAGAAATGTTGCAGGATATTTGATTGTGGCTGTACACTCTCGGACGCTCGCAAACTTATACAGACTAGAGATGTACCAAATATCAGTAATATATCCGCGTTTTTACGAAATCCGCTTCCACATTTGCAATACAAATAACATTAGCATCCGCAATAAAACAAATATTGAATATCAACTTCCGCATCCGTGATTGTAAAAGGTTTATCCACATCAACACATCCAAGATTCTAGACATCCGATACATGTCTAACACACACACACACACACACACTTAATCAGACACACATAAGCGTATATAGGCCTATATGTACACACACATACACACACACACATGCACATACACACACACACACACATCTAAACACCATCTACCTTTATTACTCAATACACAAAACTCATTACAATTTTCCAGTGTGACTTTTACCTTCAACACACACACACACACACACACACCATCTATCTTCACTACTCTATACACAAAACTCATTACAATTTCCCAGTATGACTTTTACCTTCAACAATCAGATCTAGTAAGTTTCATAGTTGTTAAAGTTATCGTTTTGCTTCGGACGTGTTGCGTTGCATATTTCCTCGTATGTGAATAATTTCTGGAGAACTGGACTTTACCTAAACAAATAGGTATTGAATTGATTGATTGATTAATTGATTGATTGATTGATATTAGGCCCGTCAACAGCGAGGTCATATGGTGCCATATATGTACTGGGGGTCAGAGGTTATAATATTAGTTACTTGTGCATTTCCTGTGACTAAATGAATAACTGACTACCTAATTAACTCTTAAGCCTCCCATACACGCACAGTTTTAACTGACAGTCCGACTGACGAAACCAGGTTTAACCGTTAACTGGAGGCCAGTTTGAGTGTGTATGGGGGTATTTTGAACTGCAGGCAGGACTGAAAGCCGACCAGAAGAACTGAAGCGCATGTCGAAAATGTGGCGTCAGTTTTGGTGAACTGCAGGCCAGTTGGTACGTGTATGGGTCGGCCTACAGTCTGGACGTCAGTTCCACACCAACCGTAGTAGTGTTGGAATAGAAGCAGCTCTTATTTTGGGGGGAATTTATTGACATTTACAGGAAATACCCATGTATATGGAAAGTGAAAAGTAGTGATTACTGAGACAGCAGCTTGTAGTAGGTTTCCTGGTCCATCCACAGATAATTAAACCAGTCACCACTCTCAAAACGTAGTTCTGATAACAGTTTATTTTGAGAAAATTGTTCTCTACTAAGAAGCCATTGTTTACACTATTTACTTTGGCACTTTTTTTGTTATGCATGTGAGCAGCCCAGCAAGGCTGAGAAGCACAGTGTCCAAATGTTGGGGAGTAAGAGATGTTGCCACGGTGATGGCTGGGTGTTAACTGAGGTTAGGACGGAAGGTAGAACTGAATAGTGTTTGGGCACACGCAGCGGACTGCAGGCCCGTCAGTTCAGTCGGACTGTCAGTTAAAACTGTGCGTGTATGGGTGACTTTAAACACATTCCTCTGACTAAAAAAATAACTGACTACTTAATTAACTCACTCACACATTCCTTTAAACACTCTAAACTTAACCTAACCATAAATATGTACTAGATGTTATGTACGGTATTAGTTATTTGTGACAAATAGAATAACTAGGTAAGAAATTAATCCACTACCTGACTTCCTCACACATTCCCTTACACTGACTCTTGTAACTTACCTAACCATAAGTATGTATTGGTTATGTGTGTGACTAAGTGAATGACTAACACACACACACACACACACACTGACTGATTCACACACACACAGACTCACACACACACACTGACTGACTCACCATCCACGTTTACATTCCCTATTGCACCATCAACCAGAAGCATAGAAGTGTAAAAAGTAAGTGTAAAAGTAAGTAAGAGAGGTGGCTGAGTAGTTAGTGTTCTGGACTCATAACCTAGAGGTCGGGAGATCGATCCTCTCAGGTGAGGGCCTGAGAATATTTACTCCTCCGATTTGAGTATCAGGCACTAACTATAAGGCCACCGAACGTCGTAAAACACCCTCGCTGGTACCATATCAGATGCAGTATTTGGGAATTACCCTCACTTCCCTCCCTCTGTGGCTGGGTACCAGTTCGGAAGTCGTGACGTGTGTGTGTGAGCAGCAGTTGCCCTGGGCCACGGTAACGGATTGATTAAGCCTATGTCCAGAGTCGGAACATTAAAAAAGAGAAAAAAAAAAAAAAAAAAAATCGAGTATTATATTAATTACTACTCTTAAGGGACTTTGTGATCGTGTATGAGACTTGGTTAAAGATTAAAATCCGCCAATGAGTGTCAGTTAATGGTACAGAGTGAAGCACACACTATAGACTGTATAAAACACAACTATAGTACACACTATAGACTGTATAAAACACAACTATAGTTCACATCACATAGATAATGAGTGGCCCAGAGACCTCTCCACCCACGTGAGACCCGAGTCAACTTCGACTGTGGCTACGTAAGCAGGAAGACATCAGACAGCCGACTCAAACCCCACACCCCCTGCTCACAGGGGTGGTAACCTCTGGCATCAGTGAAAGATCTTTACAGTGTCCCGATCAAGGACCGAACGCTGGACCACAGAAACTGCAGCCGCACACTCTACCACTGTGCAGACAGAGGCTGTGGTGGCATCTGATTCCTCCATATTCTATATGCATATACTTTCACACAAGCCACATCCCCAGAAACCATCATTCAGAGAAACGAAACACAATTATATCACAGAAACAGAATATATATATTTCAATACCGATTTTACCAGACTGTAAATATTCACAAATGGAGTTTTTAATGATAATTCCCGTACAAATGTAATGATAACATGATTAATACCTAGAGATGAGTAAGTGTTGTTATGTAGCCTATTGTAGGAAGTGTAGCGAGGTAACAACCTGAGTCAAGGTTATAACACATGGAGTGTCTCACACACAAGGTATATAAGGCAGCAGTCACTGGCACCAGTCACACTCACTCAGCTGTGGCCACAGCAAACACTCACTCAGTTATGAAGCTCTTGGTAAGTTACAACAACAACAGTTGGGTTATATTGTTACAACAACAACAATGATATAATGATATATATTATTCTTGGTACTATAACTCTTCCTTTACAAAGGTCCTGGTGTTGTGGACACTATGGTATTGTTAGTTATAGTCTTATAACAACATATATTATTCTTGGTACTATAACTCTTCCTTTACAAAGGTCCTGGTGTTGTGGACACTATGGTATTGTTAGTTATAGTCTTATAACAACATATATTATTCTTGGTACTATAACTCTTCCTTTACAAAGGTCCTTGTGTTGCTGGCGGTTGCCGCTTGCGCTTCTGATGTAGAGAAGCGAGAGGCGGAGCCTGGGTACAAACACTCCGGGTACCGGTACCACTATACACCCCGGTACTACAGTCACCACTATGGCAAGAGGTCTGCTGAACCTGAACCTGAACCTGAACCCGAGGCTGAAGCTGACCCTGGCTATGTGACCTATTACCGTCCCTCTCATTCCTACAATCCCAAACATTATGGCAAGAGGTCAGCTGACCCAGAGCCTGAAGCTGACCCTGGCTATGTGACCTATTCCCGTCCCTCTTATTCCTACCGTCCCAAACATTATGGCAAGAGGTCAGCTGACCCAGAGCCTGAAGCTGACCCTGGCTATGTGTCCCGTTATCATCCCTCTTATTCCTACCGTCCCTCTTATTCCTACCATCCCAAACATTATGGCAAGAGGTCAGCTGACCCAGAGCCTGAAGCTTCCCATGGCTATGTGTCCCATTACAATACCAAACATTATGGCAAGAGGTCAGCTGATGCAGAACCTGAGCCAAGTTATCCATACAGATACAGATACAGCTACAAACCTTCTTACAGGTACAGCTATTATCATTAACAAGAGTCTGGACACAACCACCACCATGTTACCCTCCAACACCAGTCCACTCAGTAATAAATGTCTCTTCTACAACTCTGTCTGTCATTTGTAAGCTTTTTGCTCAACAATGAAGAGGATAATATCATTTACAGTTTTTATTTACTCCATTCCTTATTAGTAATTAATCTTTATGAATAGTATTATGATTACCACTCTGACACTCAGAGGTGATGCATTTTAATGGAAACAAAATCAAATCGTGACACAATAGAAACCTATTTAATATAATATATTTATTATTGGTATTGGTTTTTGTCTGAGTGAAGGAAGATCATCACTGTGCAGTCTCATTTAGCTCTCAAAAATATAACCATAACTTAAACATCAATAATTTTAATGCATTAGTAAATATTAAACCAATGAAGCAGACACACTCGCATACAATTATTATATACAAATATATAACACACACACAAAAGCATATAGACAAACCCACGAAGACACACATACGTACAGTCACAATCAAATAGCCTACAATACTTTCCTTCCATCGTAGTAAATTATCTCATAATA
>JAWQEG010003786.1:2500-50000 GCA_033782935.1 Petrolisthes cinctipes | reverse complement strand
CCTTCCATTTTTTACTACAAGAGAGTGGCGATGTAGATTCTCGATAGGCAGTGAGTGATTAATGGGAGATTCTTTTGTTAGTGAATTGGAAGGTCTGTGATTCCTGTAAACTATGCCACGAAATACATCCCCTATAAGTGTACCATTGAGGGCGTCTGTTTATTTATATATATTTAGGTGGAATCAGAACCCTTACAATTTACCAACAAGAGAATCTCCCTTTAATGTAGTACTTGTATCCACCACTTAATTTCACACTCATCAGTCCCTCTTTGAAGATCACCAAATGTTTTCCCAGGCTTATTATTTATTACCATACACACACACACACACTAAGTGATTTACTGACCCGTGTTAAAATGATAGTGTGTGTGTGTTTTCCCATGGTTCTGTTATTCATTACCATAAACACTAAGTGATTTACTGACCCCGTGTTAAAATTAAAATGATAGTGTGTGTGTTTTCCCTGGCTTCTGTTATTCATTACCATACACACACACACACTAAGTGATTTACTGACCCCGTATTAAAATTATAGTATATGTGTGTTTTCCCAGGGTTCTGTTATTTATTACCATACACAATAAGTGATTTACTGACCCCGTGTTAAAAGAATAGTGTGTGTGTTTTCCCAGGGTTCTGTTATTTATTACCATACACACACACACTAAGTGATATACTGACCCCGTGTTAAAAGGATATATGTACCAAAATTTCATCATCTTTTATCAAGGACCTACTATATCCCGTTAAGGACCCTGTGATCGTGTATGAGACTTGGTGGCTTCTGATTACTCCTGTCTATGCCACGATACAAACTCCTTTAAGGGGGAAGTTTTGTGTTGGTTAATCTGAAGCAACTGAATCCTCCAAACTATTCCAAGCAACAGAACGCTATTATTTTTGCTCTTCTGGTCCTGTTTCCTAGCATACTTTGGAGGAATCATGTCACTCCAATGTACCAAAAAAGAATTACCATCTTAATGTAGGTGTGTGTGTGTTTCGTGGCAATATTTGAAGGACTCACTAACATCAAATTTTCTGACTACATAACGGAGACCCTTTTAAGAAATTATCACAACAATCACAAACACAGACTGATTGTATTTCCTCTGTGTTAGATCTTCTAGCATTAGCCAAAAGAAACTTCAAATAAAATCCAATAACACATAATAATATATAGTCGGATAAAAAAAAACCACAATATTACAAAATACAGCAAAATACAACAACATGAATAAATATAACACCGATGATAAAGTCAATCATGGTACTATTATTATTATTATTATTATTATTATATATTATTTTTATAGTGCAGCAGTGGATGAAGGACAACATTGAAAACATTATGTCATTATATTTATTAACTGCACCACATAAATAAAGTATAGTACAATACTTTATTATATGATCAAGTGTAGAATTGTAATTTTGTTCATTGTCATTTTTATTTTTATTTTATTTTTGCAGTGGCTGTAAAACATATAATAATAATAATAATAATAATAATAATAATAATAATAATAATAATAATAATAATAATAATAATAATAATAATAATAATAATAATAATCATCATCATCATTCATCATCATCATCATCATCATCATCATCATCATCATCATCATCATCATCATCATCATCATCATCATCATCATCATCATCATCATCATCATCATCATCATCATCATTATTATTATTATTATTATTATTATTATTATTATTATTATTATTATTATTATTATTATTATTATCATCAATATTATTATTATTATTATTAATTTATTTATTATTGTATTTCATTGCAGTGAGTGACAGATATAAACAAACAGAGTCCCTGAGTTATATTACAACTTTCCCTCTTTGTCAGGATGGTCACACTATACTCAGTGATTCATTCAGGTCAGACATTTTCTCCTTTAAGGCGAGATTGATTTCCCGTTGTTGGTAAATTGGAGGGGCTACTGATTCCTCCACAACTATGCCAGGAACACAGACGTCCTTAATGTTGTTCCTAATAGGGGATCTGTTGTTTCGTGGCATAGTCTGGAGGAATCAGAAGCCACCACCAGGTCTCATTGAACACAACACAACACATGCACTCTGTCCTCAGGGGCGTTTTTCTCACTTTCCATAAACCACAGCTCGGTATATGTGTGTGTGTAGGTGAGTCAGTTGGTGTGTGTGTGTGTGTGTGAGAGAGAGAGAGAGAGGAGGAGAGAGAGAGAGAGAGAGAGAGAGAGAGAGAGAGAGAGAGAGAGAGAGAGAGAGGAGAGAGAGAGAGTGAGTGTGTGTGTGTGTGTGGGTGTGTGAGTAAAAGAGAGAGAGAGAGAGAGAGAGAGAGAGAGAGAGAGAGAGAGAGAGAGAGAGAGAGAGAGAGAGAGAGAGAGAGAGGAGAGAGAGAGAGAGAGAGAGAGAGAGAGTGTGTGTGTGTGTGTGTGTATGTAAGATAGAAAAATGTATGTGTGTGTGTGTCACGTATATTTTTATATTCAGGTCAACCGAACTGTGTATCTTTTTATTATTATTATTATTATTAGTAGTAGTAGTAGTAAGTAGTAGTAGTAGAGTAGTAGTAGTAGTAGTAGTAGTAGTAGTAGTAGTAGTAGTAGTAGTAGTAGTAGTAGTAGTAGTAGTAGTAGTAATAGTAGTTGTAGTAGTAGTAGTAGTAGTAGTAGTAAAGATATTATTATTATTATTATTATTATTATTATTATTATTATCATTATTACTACTACTACTACTACAAAAACAAAAACAACAACAACAACAACAACAACAATAACAACAGCAACAACAACAACTACAACTACTACTACTATATTCTTCCTATGTAATGTAATGTCCTTCTACACGACTCGGTTACATAGGTATATTACACACTTCATGCTTGGGTCGCCTGCTCACCCAAGTATAGGACCTAAACTATTCCGTGGTTTGTTTGGTGGTAAACGGTGTGTGGTGAAGCAACTACAACGTCACGTCAACATCAGTACTATACCTACGTTACATTCCCTGCTGTCGTCGTCCAGATCTCGGGCTACGACTCAGGTGGGCTACATACATGTTTTGGTTCGTGACTGTACATATATACATACTTTCATACAAACATCTTACTGTAATAATTCTTAAGGTGCATTCCTCTTAGGGGAGATTCACTTGTTGGTTAATTGGAAGGCTATTGATTCCTCCTAACCAGTGCCAGAAAACAGACGCCCTCAATGGTATGTACGTACAGTTGAACACAAGAATTCGTGGTACAGTCTCGATGCAAAATGCTCAACTCCTCGCAGTATAAAATTTCTTTGCGACCAATAAGATATACCAGGGAAGGAAACCATGATGTGGGATGGTAACGATAGAGCAAATACCAGACAATAGTCACTGGTTACTGGAGAGGGACAAGCATCTTCCACCTGCGGCTGTACCACGAATTCCTGTGTCCAACTGTACTTTAATGAGGGGATCTGTTTCATGGCAATAGTTTTGGAGGAATCAGTAGCCCACCAATTTACCCTCAAGAGAATTTTCCAGACATAATTTAGAGGGATCCCAGACCTTCCAATTCACCAACAAGAGAATGAGTATAAATATTCGTAGCCTGATAACAGTTACTGAATAGAGGTACTCATTTTCACAACAACCCCTATAAAACAGAACCCACCACTCGGCAATGTAGTGGTAGGACCAGTTGCCACGTCTGGGACAAAAATTTCCTATAGCCAGTGTCTATACTGACCTGTGTAGTACCTGGGTACAGTACTCTCTTGGGTACAGTACTCCCTCGGATGTACTCCCTGACGGTCATTTATCCAGTGTGATCCCAAGACACCAATAGTAAGCTAAGTATATAGACAATAAGGGAACTGTGTCTTACCTTTATAATGAGTGGGAAGTGAAAGCAGAAATGAAATGGCAGTATGATTTGTGTTGCTGTGTTCAACAACTATATAAGTCGTTGCACTTTTCATAATTAAATTTGCATCTTGAAGGACACATGTGTAACGTCTGTATACGTCTATACGGACGTACAGTACCTATATAATAATTATCCCTTCCTACGGAAAACACTCATAACATGTATGTACTTATTGCAAGCATCTTAGATATTGCAATTGATAGTTGTGTTCCATGTTATATTAACTGTCCAACAGAAGCCCTTACATACACAGTGACAACAGACTACACCCACACCCATATCCTGTATAACACTTGTATAGTTTGGTTAGAAATACTGTATTGATATATGTTTGTTGGAATACAAGTGAGTGTAAAACTTTGATCCTGCATTACAAACACCACATATTGACATGCTGCATTCCGTTCGTTTGTATTAGTTTTGTAGGCGCTGTGGTGCTCCAAGAATAGAGTCGTATGATTTCCTGGAATAATGTACAGTAATGAATTAAAGTGTAGCACGAACATATTGTGTAAGATTACTTGCAGGATGCCGTTAAAGATTATAATGAATTATTTGAGAAGGCCGACATCTGGCCGTCATCACCGGAAACTTAATGACGCGAATAGTTGCCAAAAATATGCGTGTATGTTCGTGTACAAGATGTCGCTAAGATTCTTAATAATAAACTAAGAAACTTTACATATTCAATCCTCGTTGCTCCCCATCAGACACATCACACCAGTAAGTTAGTGATGTATAAAGGTTGGTGTTGTTGTAATGAACTAATGCGGTAATGTGATGAATAAATACCATACATGATTCAACTAATACAATGCAACAGGACTTACTGAATTAGAGAATTTCACTTGTTTCATTTTTCTTCATGATTTTTTTCTGATATATACGTTTAGCGTTCACGGGTGCCGGTAGCATTATAACGAACTGTACTATATACTGGCTCCATGCACCCCTGGTTAGGTAGGTTTGGTTAGGCGTTAGGAGTAGGTTAGTATAGGTTAAGTTAGAGTATTGTCATGCATGCAAAATGAACTGGGAAAGGCAATGAGACTATATTTAGGGATATCCCGATGTTAGTTTTATCTTTACAGTCCATCCCCGAAAGCAATGGGTCGAACCAGTTGGTAACAATGCACGTTGGTAATTGTTTGTATTCTTGATACACTCTCTTTATCTTACAGGGTCTTCCAAGCCTAAGTTGGTCTTCTCTCTTCCTCAAATGTAATGTTATTGTTGGTGTTGGTGAGATACAACTTTTATTCTTCAGGGTCTTCCAGTCCTAAGTTGGTCTTTTCTCTTCCTCAGTTGTAATGTTATTGTTGATATTGTTTGTGTTTGTGATACAGCAGCAGCAGCAGGATGGGTGGTGGTGTGGAGGCAAAGTATGGCAGCTGGAAGTCCCCCATCAGTAGCCACTTGGTGACCAGAAGTGGCAACAACAAGGTGAAGGAAGATCCGCAGGTGGACCCCGTCACTGGTACTCTATCATACTTATAAAGGACCCTGTGATCGTGTATGAAAATTGGAGACTTCTGATTCCTCCTAACCATGCCACGAAACAACCTCCTTTCCTATAGGTGGTGTTTCGTGGCAATATTTGAAGGACTCATTTGTCTCCAATTTTCTGACTACAACACAAGAGTCCCTTAAAGGACCCTGTGATCTTGAATGAGAGTTGGTGGTGGTTTCTAATTCCTCCTGCCTGTGCCACGAAACAAGCTCCTTCAATAGATGGGTGTGTGTGTTTCGTGGCAATGTATGAAGGACTCGCTAACCTCCAATTTTCTGACTACATCACGGGAGTCCTTTAAGGGAAGATTCTTTTTTGTTGGTGAATTGGAAGGTCTCTGATCCTTCAAAACATGTCAAGAAACAGATCCCCTATTTGTACCATTGAGGGTGTCTGTTTTCTAGCATAGTTAGGAGGAATCAGTAGCCTTCCATTCTGCCAACAAGAGAATCTCCCTTTAGTTAATATTACTCTGTGCTGTTTGTTTGGACGGTATGGTTGAAGTTGAGCCAAAGAAATGAAAAACACACATATTTTTTTTTCCATTTTTGTTGATAATCCATTATTTCCTGTTTTATCTGTTGAAATAAAAGAACGACAGTTCATTTTGATCATATTTGACACACATACACACACACACCAACAAGAAGCTGTATTGACGGGTAGTCTGATTTGATTTATCCTATCCAGACCTAATCTGGACCAGGGCAGACTACCGGGACCTAACCGAGCAAACTACCAGGACATATCCAGCTAGGGCAAGTTTAGGAGGGGGTCAAACGTGGTCAGATTGCACTCTCACCCCAATGTTTCAACTGAGAAAAAACCAACGAATAATATAATAAAAAAAAACAAAAAATGTTGTGAAAAAAATTGTCTTCCATTCCTGAATTAATAAACAATTGAGATCCATTTTCAACAAGATATCTTCCTAAAAATAGTATTAATTTTATGTAATCTACGTGTTATTTCTACTATATCAGTTAGTAAGATCTATTGTTTAGTTTCCACTACATGATGACATTACGATGACTGTCTATGAAGTCATTATAACACAAGTCAAGCATTGCCTTCCATATAAACACTGGCACTGTAGATTGACACTCCTCCTCCCGACAGGCAAAGTGTTGTGGTCTGATTGGAGGGTTAATGATTCTTCCAAGGCTAACGCAGAAAATTAACGATGACTGTCCATGAAATCATTATAATACAAGTCATGCATTGCCTTCCATATAATCACTGGTACTGTAGATTGAAACTCCTCCTCCCGACAGGCAAAGTGGTGTGGAGTGAGTCTGTGGGCACCGAGAAGGGTCGAAATGCAGTCTTCTATGTCACCCCAGGTAAGTGTGTGGATACATGTACAGTATTATTGGCCTTAAGAATTCGTATACCCTTCGTTGCTTTCTAGGGTTTACAACATACAGAAGATGTAACATTACGTAACTGCAATACAAAATTATTATTAGGTTTGTTGTTTTGCAATTATAGAGTTACTTGGTAGACCATTCATTGCAGTACTTCTAGAACTATGATCTCTCTTGCATATAGCCTGTGTAAGAATTTATGTGGCCAACCGTACAGTGCATATATACAAACTCTCTCGAAATGTCACTATAGTTGAACACATCTCTTCGGTAATTGTCGTACATCACATTCTGCATCGATACTCTCTGGAGGGACTATATATCATATTTAGTAAGGTGTAATAACCAGTGTGTGTTTTACATGTACAGGTAAAAGTGAGGTGATGAGATGGACTCCCCCTGGTTATAATGTTCGTACAAGGGTCCATGAGTATGGTGGTGGTGCCTTCACTGTCTACAACAACACTGTCTTCTTTTCCAATGCCATTGATGATGCCCTCTACAAGCAGGAAGGACCAGGGTCAGTTCTGTATTCATAAATCATATAGATAAGGATTACCTGGCTATGGATTTTCTGGCTTTAAATATTCAACACCAGACCAGACAGCTAGCCTATATAATTATAGAAGGATTTTCTGTTTTAAACCACAGTCTTGTTATTTATTATTTAAATATTCAACACCAGACCAGACAGCCAGCCTTCACGTCTCACTCCCCCGTCCAAGAAGAGATATGCTGATGGTGTCTACTGGCAGCTGAAGAAGGCCCTGGTGGTGGTGGTGGAGGATCACCATCAAGAGGGACGTGAGGCAGTGACCACCTTGACACTAGTGGATGTCAACACAGGTATCCACACCATCCTTGCTCACCAGGGGGCAGACTTCTTCAGTTCCCCAGCTGTCTCTCACACCAGTAACCGTCTGGCGTGGATCCAATGGTGTCATCCTGAAATGGTGAGCATGTTCTCCATCCATCCATCCATCCATCTCATTCTGAAAATATTCATATACTTTACATAGAAAATTTACACTGTCAAAACACACACACACACACACCCCGGTCGGGTGGAGACAATGTGGGATTGTTTCCTTAAATGTGTAACCCCTGTTCACCTAGCAGAGAATAGGTACGGGAGGTAAGTCGAGGAGTTGTGACCTCGCTATCCCGGTGTGTGGAAAAAGGTTCCAGCCTTACCCAAAGATCGGTCACAAAGAGCTCTGAGCTCATTCCGGGAGGGTAACAGTTGGTGAGCACGTGTCCAGGACGTGATGAAGACCAGGTGAAACAAACAAACACACACATACTCTCTCCCAAAGTTATATTGACCATCATTTGTTTCTTGCCTACAGCCTTGGGGGAAGACTAAGCTGTGTGTAGCAGAGGTCACCAAGGAGAATCAGGTCAACATTTTATTTTCACAGCAGACTGGCAGGTCAGTGTCTACTCTCATCCAGTTAAGTAAACAAATAGTTAAGTAAAAATGTAAAAAAGTGTTCACTCCTTAATTTTTCATTAATAATTAATTTTGTTTTTTGTTTTGCTTTTATTGACCCAGCATGTTGACTCCAATGTTTGATGTGAATGATGACTTGTACTACATCCACGACCAGACGGGATGGTGGAATCTGTACAAACTCACCGACAACTTCACCAAACAGACCAACCTCACACCTGAGTCCAGGGAGGTGGGATGGGCGGCCTGGCAGTGAGTATTGTGTAGAATTATTATTGGGGCGAGATGGGGGGGGGGGGGGGGATGGGCGGCCTGGCAGTGAGTATTGTGTAGAATTATTATTGGGGCGAGATAGGGGGGGGGGGGCATCTGTTGGTAGTGATGGTGATGGAGGTGAGAACTGGAGGAAAAGATACTGACTCTACCAAATGCTATATTAATGGCCAGAAACAGACAAACACAGTAGTAAGGTCATCACCAAAATCATATCTCATCTCACATCTGTTGGTTTATGAGATCATAATTATGTTGTGGGTTGGACAAGGGGTACTTACTGCTGGTCACATGGAGTTGGACAATGGGTACTTACTGCTGGTCACCTGCATCGTTTATACTCTGTGGAACTGGTCTATATTTAACCTTTGTTTTTTTCCTAACCACGGTATTTTTATTGCACGTTGTAGTGAATGAACTTTCGTTCTGTCATTCCCAGCTTAGGTCAGAGAGCCTATGCAGTGAACCCGATCAGCGATGGCAAGGAAGTGGTGGTTATATCAAACAACGTGAGTATAACAGGGGATGGAAGTGATGGTTATATCAGACAGCTTATTTCCTCCTCCCTCTTCAGTGCCTGGACCCAATAAACTGTAGTTGTCAAATTGTTCTCTCTCTTTCTGTCTCTCTCCAGGAACTACGTGTGGTTGAGGTGAGCAGCAGAGAGAGTCGAGTCCTCAACACCGGCTACACCGTCCACAGCCACGGTGTTGTTTACTCCAAGGACGGCACCAAGGTACAGTACACGGCCACACTCTGGGCAGTTCATTATAGCTTTACTACGGTCCATATTGTTATCATGTTTTGGTGTTTGATGCACGACTCTTGATCACGACTGTACACCATAGTCAAGTAGAAGACACTGTAACTGAATATTGGCTAGACAAAGAAAGGATACATGTTACTACTGTTACTGTAGGTATTTGTAGGAGCAGGGGACGGAGCTCGCAGCCGTCGTGTGATCCAAGTGGAGGTGGCAACAGCGACTGTGAAGGTGGTGAGTCAAGTGCCAGAGCTACATGTTCATCCTGGTTACTTCTCCATCCCACAACACATTACCTTCCCAACCAGTGACGATCAGGTGGCCCACGGCTACTTATACTTGCCCAAGGTGAGGGAGTGAGGGAGGGATAGGTAGGGTCGGGGAAAATACACATGTTGGTAAGAAAAGGAAAATAATGTATAACACATGTTGGTGCATTGGCCCTAAAGTGATCCCAAACCCTTCTTTTCAGAACCCAGACTACCACGCCCCTGTCTGTAGCAAGCCACCCTTACTAGTGAGGGTCCATGGGGGTCCCACAGGTGCTGCTACCCCCATCCTCAACCTGGAGTACCAGTTCTTCACTTCCAGAGGCTTTGCTATACTGGATGTCAACTACCGAGGCAGTACTGGCTATGGTACAGCTTACAGGGACACACTCATTGAAAAGTAAGTTGTAATGTGTGTGTGTGTGTGTGTGTGTGTGTGTGTATGTGTGTGTGTGTGTGTGTGTGTGTGTGTGTCCATAGCCAATACTACCACGGTAACAATATTGGGGGTATTTTCTATTTTCAAGACGTGTGAGTGTAACAGGACACCTGAAGAACAAAGAGAACCATCAGATCACCTCGAAAAAACAAAACAAAAACAGACCCCCTCCCATTTACTATTACCTCCCCCTTATATACTACCCCCTTCCTACATACTGTACTACCACCCCCATATATCCCCTTCCCATATAAACTACCCCCTTCCCACATATATAACCTACCCCCTTCCCACATATAAATACTACCACCTCACACATATAACCTACCCCCTTCCAACATATATAACCTACCCCCTTCCCACATATAACCTACCCCCTTCCCACATATATAACCTACCCCCTTCCCACATATATAACCTACCCCCTTCCCACATATAAAACCTACCCCCTTCCCACATATAAATACTACCACTTTCCCACATATAACCTACCCCCTTTCCACATATATAACCTACCCCCTTCCCACATATAAAACCTACCCCCTTCCCACATATAAATACTACCCCCTTCCCATATATAAACTTCCCCCTTCTTCCCACATATAACCTACCCCCTTCCCACATATTATAAACTACCCCCTCCCCCTTGTATATCCTTCAGGTGGGGGATATTAGACCTTGAGGACGTGGAGGCTGGGGCACAACACTTGGTAAGGAAGGGACTGGTGGATCCTGAGAGACTGTGTATTGGTGGTAGGTCTGCTGGAGGCTACACTACCATGGCTGTACTTACCTCACCAGGCTCTTGCTTCAAGGCGGGTATGTATGTGTGTGTGTGTGTGTGGAAAGATAGTGTGTGTGTGTGTGTGTAAAGGTAGTGTGTGTGTGTGTCTAAAGGTAGTGTGTGTGTGTAAAGGTAGTGTGTGTGTGTGTGTGTGTAAAGGTACTGTATGTGTGTGTGTGTGTAAAGGTAGTGTGTGTGTGTGTGTGTGTGAGTAAAGGTAGTGTGTGTGTGTGTGTGTGTGTGTGTGTGTGTGTGTAAAGGTAGTTTGTGTGTATGTGTGTATAGGTAGTGTGTGTGTGTGTGTGTGTGTGTCTAAAGGTAATATATGTGTGTGTGTGTGTGTGTGTGTGTGTGTGTGTGTGTGTGTGTGTGTGTGTGTGTGTGTGTAAATGTAGTGTGTGTGTGTGTAAAGGTAGTATGTGTGTGTATATGTGTGTAAAAGTAGTATACGTATTGTGTGTATGTGTGTAAAGGTAATGTGTGTGTGTATGTGTGTAAAAGGTATAGTGCATGCATGTATGTATGTGTGCACCAAGTAAAAATATATAAAAAAAAGATCTAGAATGACTGTCGTGAATGAATTAATAATGATGATGACTCTATACCTGTGGATGTTTGGTTATTACAGGTGCCAGCTACTACGGCATCTCTGACCCAGAACACATGGCCCTAAATACCCAGAAGTTACAGCGACACTACATGGACTGGTTGGTGGGGAAGCTGCCGCAACACAGGCATTGTTATGATGCCAGAACTCCTCTCAAGAACGGACACAGACTCCACTCACCTATCATCATCTTTCATGGCACCAAGGACAAGGTTTGGGGTGGACAGAGAGAGAGAGAGAGAGAGAGAGAAATATTGAATAAGGTTGATGGAGAGAAAAAGAAACAGAGAGAGAGAGAAAGAAATATTGAATAAGGTTGGTGGAGAGAGAGAGAGAGAGAGAGAGAGAGAGAGAGAGAGAGAGAGAGAGAGAGAGAGAGAGAGAGAGAGAGAGAGAGAGAGAGATTAAGATTGAATAAGGTTGGTGGAGAGAGAGAGAGAGAGAGAGAGAGAGAGAGAGAGAGAGAGAGAGAGAGAGAGAGAGAGAGAGATTGAATAAGGTTGGTGGAGAGAGAGAGAGATTGAACAAGGTTGGTGGAGAGAGAGAGAGAGAGAGAGAGAGAGAGAGAGAGAGAGAGAGAGAGAGAGAGAGAGAGAGAGAGAGAGAGAGAATACACTATAAAACTGATATATGGTTTGTTGACAAGGCTAAGTAAGCATCTCTATTTTATAGACATATTATTTATCCCTCTGAGTTAGTAGATATTTAAAAGTTATATATAGCTACTTTATCAAGGCACCCACAATATATTATTTATATTTCCGTATCGATTGTCTTAATTCTTTTTTGTTACATTGGAGTGCCTTGATTCCTCCAAAGTATGATAGGAAACAGGACCAAAAGACAAAAAATAATAATGTTCTGTTGCTTGGAATAGTTTGGAGGATTCGGTTGCTCCAGATTTACCAACACAAAACTTCCCCCATAAGGACCCTGTGATCGTGTATATGGGAATTGGAGACTTCTGAGTCCTCCTGACTATGCCACGAAACACGCTCCTTCCCTATAGGTGTGTGTGTGTGTGTGTGTTTCGTGGAAATATTTGAAGGACTCATTTACCTCCAATTTTCTGACTATATCACAGGGTCCCTTGAAGGAAGAATACAGTGTTGGTCAATCTGGAGCAGCTGATTCAACCAAACTATTCCAAGCAACAGCCTACCATTATTTTTGTTCATTTGGTCCTGTTTCCTGGCATACTTTGGAGGAATTGAGGCACTCCAACGTACCAAAAGTGTACTCTCCCTTTAATTCCTATCTAACTCAACGTGCTTGTGCCATGTATAAATAAATGTGAAGAAGATAAACCTGTGTTCCAGATTGTGTTACCCAGTCAAGCGAGAGAGATGTATGAAGCAGTTAAGAACAAGGGTCTTCCTGTTGCCTTGATTATGTTTGAAGGTAAGATGCTATTTTTATCTCCTATAGAAACATACTATATATTTATAATCATTATGGTGGCCTAGTAGCAGCGTATATGAACTGACTTAAAACGTACGTGTTCCTGTTCTTTTTTCTTCCTTATGTTACAGAGTTATGTAGCATTATATTGTTTCCTATAAAAACGTTACTACACTTTCATGTGTCGCTCTGTATCACATTGTGTGTGTGTATGTTTTTTTTTTTTTTTTAAGTCTCAGTATTGGTGTTCTTTATGAATTATCAAAATATTAATATATCCACATTGTGCCATTGTCTCATTAGAATAATGTGTTGGTACAGTACTAAGTCACATAATATCAACTCCTTCTTAAGACTATAACATGACTATTGGAACAGTGATTCTGTACCAATAACAGATACCCGGTACCATCCATGAATAACTTTCCTTTCTCTGATCAGGCGAGTACCACGGTTTTGTGAATCCAGACAACCAGCGATCATCCTTGGAGGCGGAGATTTACTTCTACTCTCAGGTGTTTGGCTTCACTCTCGCTGACGTCTCTCCTCAGGTAAACAAACTCACCAAGGGCCTTTCCTTTGACTTGGTGAGGGGCATCCGATTTTTGCAGTAATAGAGCATTCATCTCGCACCACTTTAATATGTGTTTGATCCTCATTGCTGCACAGACAGACAGAGTCAGAGACATTAGAATTCAGTCACCATTATTAGCATTTAGTAAACGGAGGGTTTTGTCTGAGGGTAGTTTACGCTTCATGACAACATGATTCTCAGATTTCACCATCATTCGAGAACTATATAGCCAACATTATGACTATACAACTGTGTTCCTTGGCATAATATATATGGAAGAATTTTACAGCCTCCCATTCAACCCACACAACCATTACCATCATTTTTCAACAGGTGGAGATTGAGAACTTGGCAGCCTGGAGGAACAAGAAGAAGCAGGGAGCGATGAAATAGAAAACATAACACGGATGGATGGATGGATGGAAGGGAAGATGAAAAATTTAGTCCAGATAATAACAAACCTGAAAACAACACTGATGGATGGATGGATGGATGGAAGGGAAGATGAAAAATTTAGTCCAGATAATAACAAACCTGAAAACAACACTGATGGATGGATGGATGGATGGAAGGGTGGTTGTATGGAAGGGAAGATGTAAATTTATGTAATCCAGATATCAATGCTTGGGATCTCTGGACACACTCGTCAATACCGCCGACTGCAGGGAAGGGACAATACTTGGAGCTTCGTAATGCCATGCCACGTCACATACACGAGAGAGAAGAGGGGCAATGTCCAACAGATAAAATAAAATAAAAATACAAGGATGAGCTTTGTGATGCCTTGTGACAACACGCACACTAGAGAAGAAGCAGGGAGCAATGAACTGTTGTTGTTGTTGTCTGTTATATATATGGAGTTTGGAAGAAAGGTCTCACAGTTCCATACAGGCCTCATACATAAACAAACCCAGTCTTACATAAAGGAGTTTGGAAGGATGGTCTCACAGTTCCATACAGGCCTTCTATACAAACCCAGTCTTAATTATACATTAGGGAGTTTGAAAGATGCTGTGAGCTGCCCATTAAATCACAGTGACAACCGAATGAATAAGATTATGTTGTTCTCTTATCATTTTATCACAACATAACTCTAAACACTATCTCCTTCATGGCTGAGTGATATAGTTTGTATACACATCTTCTCTGACAAGTCTGGCTTCCACATCTGCCTTAATGGGAGAACTTCTTTTGGTAAATTGGAGGTTTACTGAATCCTTCATACTCTGTCACGAAACAACTCCCCCCAACGTCAATAACAGGGGAATTGTTTCGTGACATAGTTTGGAGGAATCAGTTGTTCTCCAATTTACAAAAAAAAAAAGAGATTCTTCTCTTAATTTGTGTCAGTTCATATAACGTGACATTAAATACTAGCCTATACGTTTTGTTTACATTCCAGTGTTTATTATTTTATAAGTTGCAGGTATGTACCAAGCTGTGTAAATAGTGGATGTAATATGTTTTGGATGGAATTACGTTTATCGAAAATAATTCCAAAAGATTTAATGAAAAAGCAAGTGTACATTATTCCCAGGTTTAATGGAGTACTGTATGGTGTAGGAGAGAGAGAGAGAGAGAGAGAGAGAGAGAGAGAGAGAGAGAGAGAGAGAGAGAGAGAGAGAGAGAACAGCAAGCTAGAAGGGAAAATTAGGAAAGAATTAAAGGACATGTGGAAGAGAGAAAAAGGAATGACTCTGGTACATCTTCACTGGCAGTACCTCTCTCCGGGGTTGAAGGACGGACACACCAACTCAAGAGAGAACTATAAAGGATCATAACAGTTCAAAATACCCGCCTACTATAACTCACTCGCAAAAAATGGATACTGGAGGGAAACGCTGATTGACTAGATAACCTCCTCGTCATGATTTCAGTGTTGTTATTAGTTCATTATACGAGTCCTGCAAGTGTAATTCGGCTCGTATGACATAATATATAGTAAGAGAGGAAACCAGAATATCATAGATTAGACACTCGTCAATGTCTCGTTTTATTATAATTGTGATAAGAAGATCAAGTCATATTTTCGGAAATCTAATTGTGTCCATCCTGTTCCCATTCTCCCTCTGTCAAAATGAAGGAGAATGGGAAGGTTTTTGACCGAAAGGATAGGAAGGCTTGGACAGAGAATGGGAAGGGTTGAACAGAGAATGGGAAGGGTTGAACGAAGAATGGGAAGGTTAGAAGAAGAATGGGAAGGGATGAAGAAGAAAGGGAGGGAATGAGGATTTTATGGCTGACTTATATATTTATTGTGAAATACGATAACCCAAACATCACGCAGATAAATTTTAAGCTGCTTATGCCTCGTGTCGTAAATGTTGAAACAAAACAAGTAGAATTACACTCTTCCAAGCTTGGCATATAAGGTCATGTAGCCCAATGTGGTTAATGACGTGTTTGTGTGTCGTGAATAATACTGAAGCAAGGACAAATGGGCGGGAGTTAATAATGCTAATCACTGCACCAAACTGCTGTTACAATTCTATGAATACTATTTGTAGCTGGAAAATCGTATGAACTAGCCGAGTGCAAAAAATATATCTACCATTTTATCACAACATACCTCTAGCGTGGAGATGAAGGCCTGATATAAAAAATATATATATAGTGTAAAAAGATAACTCCAAACACTATTTCCTGGCTGAGTGATATATTTTGCACATCTCAGACATTATACATCTGCATTTGTGTCAGTCGACAGTAACAACAGTTACTGCCTGCAGCTGCTCAATGGTACAACCAAAGTTTGGGTACAACAACCTCTAAAACGTACCCGCCACAGTGGCGTCTCCACTCGGCAGTGTAGTGGATGGAACAGTTGCCACTTTATTAAGGTTGCTAAACTTGCGAGTTACTAAGTAGTCATTGCAGTGACTCAGGGTCTCTACTGATCTGTGTAGTGTTGCTGTGCTTGGGTACACCCTCGGATACACCTCTCCCTGAAGGTCATTAATTTTGTCCAGTGCTTCCAAGACACCAAATAATATTGTACGTAGGTATAAAGACAATTGGGGAACTGTTGTTTTTATTTGTTGATGGTGTATTTAGTCCATGACTTTGTCTAATCTTTATAATGAGTGGAAATGAATTAAAGCATGACCGCCAATCTGGCAGTGCTATTTGTGCTGCTGTGTAAATAACTATGTTGTTGCACTTTTCATAAAGTTGCATCTTGAGTCACACATGTATAATGTACAGTAGGCTACCTACATAATATCCCTTCCAACAAGAAACACTTAAACATATAATTTTTTGCAAGCATATTAGATGTTGCCATACAGTGTTCCTTGTAAACAATACCATGTTATCTCCTACTATATCTGCAGTGCATCACGGTGACAACAGATTACATTACACCTATACCCATATACTGTTCACTATGGTTATATAACCTCCTTATAGCTTGGCTAGAAATACAATATTAATAATAAGCTTGTCAGAATATGTTGTTGGCCCGTTGCCAACATGTCATCAATATGTTGTTTGTTTACAAGAAGATGTCGCACAGTACCTCATTTTTTTTTTTTTTTTTCAATACTCGCTACATCATCATCGTAACTTAGTGATTTATAAGGTTGGTGGTGTTGTAGTGAGTTATCCTGTAATGCCATGAATGAATAAATACAATGCTGGATTGAAATAATAAGATAAATGTCTACTTAACCAACTAATTATATAACTATATTCCTCGGGGAATTTTACTTGTTCAGTTTATTCGTATTTTTTCAGATATTTACGTTCACGGGAATTATCCTGTAATGCCATAAATTAATAAATATAATGCTGGACTGAACTAATTATAAAATAAATGTCTATTTCCTCAATGCCATTCTCGGGGGAATTTTACAAGGTTCAGTTTTATTCGTAATATTTTTTGGATAAAGTTTCTAAGTACGCCTCCAAATGTATTTTAACGAGAGTCATGAAACGTAATAAATGACATCACCTTAAATCAGTTTCGGTAAATATTGAATGAATTACCGTTATTGGGTACGGTTTTTCTACCTTCATTACCCACTTATTTAGACCATTCTAAGACTATTTTCTTCTATGGCATTTCCTCCGCAAATGCCCCATTTCCAAGATAGGGCATATTCAAATGGTGCATTTTGAAATTAGCCTGACCTTACCTGACCTTACCTAACCTAACCTAGACCACAGCAGACTACTAGGACCTAACCTGGGCAAACTACTGGGAAATAACCGTGGCGAAGTACAGGAAATGACTGGGACCTAGTCGGATCTGGCAACACTGCTACAAAACAGTAATTCTTTCAATAAATACCAATAAAAGATTAACATTATATGGAAATAGTTAGTCTCATAAATGGACAGTACTATTTCGTCCCAACTCTTATATATATATATATTTTTTTTAATTCCTCTTTTCCTGCTTTTGTATGTTGAAATATAAGGGTGAGAGGGCTATTTGACTATGTTTGACTCCCCCCACCCCCCTTAGGTTTACCTCAGTTAGGTTCCGGTTCTGCCCTGCATGGTCCTGATTAGGTTAGGTTAGGTCAAGTCAGACTGATTCTAGAACATACAAATACAATATTAATTACAGTAATTAATGTGTTATTTACTTGTTTTACTCTACAATCCAGTCACCTTAGGGGAGGGTCAAACATAGTCAATATGTACTGTCATCCTTATATATCAATTAATAAATACAAGGAATGATGGATGATAAAAAAAAGATTGGGAAAAATCGAGTACCAGTAATCCATTTTTGTAACATTGTACAGTACAGTACTTAACCATCCTGTCTGTCAGTCAGCATAAGCTGCCGTATACACCACTATATAAACAACAACATTTTTAGTACCGGTACAGGGTCTTGCAGGTCTATGTCAGTCTTCTATTATCCTCAACTCTAATGTTATTATGGTTTGTGTTGGTGAGATACAACTTTTATCCTACATGGTCTTCCAGTCCTAGGTCAGTCTTTTTGTTTAATCTAAGCTAATGTTATTGTTTGTGTTGGTGATACACAACTTTTATCCTACAGGGTCTTCCAAGCCTAAGTTGGTTTTATTTCATGGTCAATTGTAATGTTATTGTTGATGTTGGTGAGATACAACTTTTATTCTTCAGGGTCTTTCTGTCCTAAGTTGGTCTTCTCTCTTCCTCAGTTGTAATGTTATTGTTGATATTGTTTGTATTTGTGTTACAGCAGCAGCAACAGGATGGGTGGTGGTGTGGAGGCAAAGTATGGCAGCTGGAAGTCCCCCATCAGTAGCCACTTGGTGACCAGAAGTGGCAACAAGGTGGAGGAGGCGCCCCAGCTTGACATCGTCACTGGTACTCTATCATATTTGTATTAATGTTGTACTGTTTGTTTGGACTGCCATATAGAACTACAGTGTAATGTCAAAATCATTCCTTTTGTACGATATATCTCTTTTTTTATGTATTCAGCAATCTTTAAATAATTGTACAGTAATAATATTTCAAAGTTTTTACTTCAATTGTATTTTGTAAAACTTAATATGTTTTTTAATTATTTATATATCTTTGAATGTAGAAATCTTGTCTTATAGGACAGAATTAATTTTATAGTTGTTCATTATGAAATGAGTTAATTTTATGTACTTTACCCACTTTTGGTAAGTCAGTAAATAAGGTCTATTGTTTGGTTCCTTCTAGTCTATGATGTTATAATGGCTATCTATGAAGTCTTCACATATAATAATCACGGGTGAATTAAAACTCATCCTTCCCTCAGGCAATGTGTTCTGGAGTGAGTCTGTGAGCACCGAGGAGGGTCGAAATGCAGTCTTCTGTGCCACTTCAGGTAAGTTTGTGGAGAGATGTACTGTACTGTACATAAAAAGACTTCCAAAATATCACTTATAGTTGAACACAACTCTCTGGTAGTTGTCATATATCACACCTGCACCAATACTTTCTGGAGAGAGTGTATATCATATTTAGTAAGGTGTAATAACCAATGTTTTGTATATGTACAGGTAAAAGTGAAGTGATGAGATGGACTCCCCCTGGTTATGATGTTCGTACAAGGGTCCATGAGTATGGTGGTGGTGCCTTCACTGTCTACAACAACACTGTCTTCTTTTCCAATGCCATTGATGATGCCCTCTACAAGCAGGAAGGACCAGGGTCAGTTCTGTATTCATAAATCATATCTATCTATATCTATCTATAGCTCCGACGCCTCGTTCCCTCCGGGAACTCCCGCCATGGGGGTGGCCATGGCAGAAGAGTCTCCATTTTTCCCTGTTCCAGCACTCCCTCCTCACTTGTTCCATCCCCCCTCCCCCCCCCTCACACTTCTCTCTCTCACATACTCTTCCATTCTGTTCTGCCATCTAACCGGTGGTCTGCCTCTCACACCAGGTCCCACAACTTCACTATCGTACATCTTCTTTACAAACTCCACACCTTGTATTCTCTCCACATGTCCAAACCACCTCAATGTATTACACTTCACCCTCTCAACCACTCTACACTCAATACCAATTGCCTTCTCACTCATACCACATCTCTCATACACACTCTCATTACTCCATAAACCATATAGATAAAGATTATCTGGCTATGGATTTTCTGGCTATAACTATGGCACAGTGTTCTTTCTTCCCCTTTTCATTTATTATTTAAATATTCAACATCAGACTATATAATTCTATAAGGATTTTCTGTTTTAGACCACAGTCTTCTTACTTTACCTTTTTATTCATTGTTTAAATATTCAACACCAGACCAGACAGCTAGCCTATATAATTATAGAAGGATTTTCTGTTTTAAACCACAGTCTTCTTACTTTACCTTTTTATTCATTATTTAAATATTCAACACCAGACCAGACAGCTAGCCTATATAATTATAGAAGGATTTTCTGTTTTAAACCACAGTCTTGTTATTTATTATTTAAATATTCAACACCAGACCAGACAGCCAGCCTTCACGTCTCACTCCCCCGTCCAAGAAGAGATATGCTGATGGTGTCTACTGGCAGCTGAAGAAGGCCCTGGTGGTGGTGGTGGAGGATCACCATCAAGAGGGACGTGAGGCAGTGACCACCTTGACACTAGTGGATGTCAACACAGGTATCCACACCATCCTTGCTCACCAGGGGGCAGACTTCTTCAGTTCCCCAGCTGTCTCTCACACCAGTAACCGTCTGGCGTGGATCCAATGGTGTCATCCTGAAATGGTGAGCATGTTCTCCATCCATCCATCCATCTCATTCTGAAAATATTCATATAGGCCTACTTTACATAAAAAATTTACTCTGTCTACCACACACACACACACACACACACTCTCTCTCCCAAAGTTATAATATTATAGACCATCACTTGTTTCTTGCCTACAGCCTTGGGGGAAGACTAAGCTGTGTGTAGCTGAGGTCACCACGGAGAATCAGGTCAACATTTTATTCTCACAGCAGACTGGCAGGTCAGTGTCTGCTTTCATCCAGTTAAGAAAACATAATTATGCCTTCTCTTTAATTTGCTTCTTGTTTCTTTCCTTCTTTCAGTTCATGTGTGTATATCATCTTATTTATGTTTACAATTCCTTTGTATTACAGTAATTATGAATTAGTTCATTATTGTTCTCAACTAACAACCTAGGTTATGATGAGGTCATGGTTGTGTTTCGTGGCACTTACAGTTTGAAGGAATTTATAACAACCAACTTATAACCTTCCATTCCTTAAGGGGAGAAACTCTTTATGGTATATCGGAGGGTTACTGAATCCTCCAAATTTTGTCACAAAGCAGATCTTCTATTAGTATTATTGCTTTGTTGTGATTATGTAGTTTCCTGAGATGGTTTGGAAGAATCATTAGCCTTCCAATTTACCAAGAAGAGGTTCTCCCCTTAATCCCCCCCCCCTTTTTTTTCTTTCATTGTAATCCTTTTTTTATATATTTTTTTCATTTACCCAGCATGATGACTCCGACGTTTGATGTGAACGATGACTTGTACTACATCCACGACCAGACGGGATGGTGGAATCTATACAAACTCACCGACAACTTCACCAAACAGACCAACCTCACACCTGAGTCCAGGGAGGTGGGATGGCCCTCATGGCTGTAAGTATTGTGTAAAATTATGAATCTGTTATGGTGGTGGTGAATGGGGGGAACTGGAGAAATGTGTACTGATACTGTATAAACTTACTCTTTTGACCCAGAAACAGACAACAGAAGTACTGTACTGTAGTCATGTCACTTTTCAATTTGCTGTTGTTGTGGTTTTGGGTGGGATGAGGGGCAGAGAACTGGAGGAGGGATACGTATTCAGCAAAAAGTTAAAAAAAAAAAAATTTCCCTCCTTAATGGGATCATCTGTGTGGAGTGTGAAGGGTATTGATTTTAAGTCTTTCACTTGTATTTTTCCTAACTCCACCGTATGTTTCACAGTGTAGTTAATAGTGCTTCGTCTTATCATTCCCAGCTTTGGTTGGCGAGCCTATGCAGTGAACCCGACCAGCGATGGCAAGGAAGTGGTGGTTGTATCAGACAATGTGAGTATGATAGGGGATGAAAGTGGTTGTTATATTAACAATGTAATTCCTCCTCCCTCTTTAGTTCGTGCACATTCCTTTTTATCATCTACAGTATGCTTCATCCCTGTTAATGCCTGGGCCAGTAAACTGTAGATGATCAAATTGTTCTCTCTGTCAGATAACATAAATTTGATAATCACCATTAGCTTGGATGTCTCTCTGTGGTTTATTCACTCATATAGTGTATAATCTTGGCTGCTTTACATTAAGGATTCTCTCTCTGTCTCCAGGAGCTACGTGTGGTTGAGGTGAGCAGCAGAAAGAGTCGAGTCCTCAACACCGGCTACACCGTCCACAGCCACGGTGTTGTTTACTCCAAGGACGGCACCAAGGTATACAGTACACGGCCACACTCAGGGCAGTTCATTACAGCTTTTCTATGATCTATATTGTTATCATATTTTGGTGTTTGAAGCAGGACTTTTATTATTGTGACTGTACATTTTAGTCAAGTAGATGAGGCACGATTTTGAATGTCGGAGATGACCAACAGACAGGAGAGTTGATGGAGAGGACTTCCATTGACAACTATATACTGTATGGTACTACTGTTACTGTAGGTGTTTGTGTTGGGAGGGGACGGAGCTCGCAGCCGTCGTGTGATCCAAGTGGAGGTGGCAACAGCGACTGTGAAGGTGGTGAGTCAAGTGCCAGAGCTACATGTTCATCCTGGTTACTTCTCCATCCCACAACACATTACCTTCCCAACCAGTGACAATCAGGTGGCCCACGGCTACTTATACTTGCCCAAGGTGAGGGAGTGAGGGAGGGATAGGTAGGGTCGAAGAAAATACACATGTTGGTAAGAAAAGGAAAATAATGTATAACACATGTTGGTGCATTGGCCCTAAAGTGATCCCAAACCCTTCTTTTCAGAACCCAGACTACCACGCCCCTGTCTGTAGCAAGCCACCCTTACTAGTGAGGGTCCATGGGGGTCCCACAGGTGCTGCTACCCCCATCCTCAACCTGGAGTACCAGTTCTTCACTTCCAGAGGCTTTGCTATACTGGATGTCAACTACCGAGGCAGTACTGGCTATGGTACAGCTTACAGGGACACACTCATTGAAAAGTAAGTTGTAATGTGTGTGTTGTTGTTGTTGTTGAACTTCCTGAAGCTGTCTGGCCAAGCAGCCAGGAAGGCCATGGCCTGAACTGGGCTTTCCCACAGTGCCCTCAGAGAGTGTATGTTGTGTTGTTGGTGAGTGTGGTTGTGTACATTGCAGTCTTCCATAATGTGTTTAATAGAATGGGGTGCTGTGTTGCATCCCAGAAAAACATCCACAATGGCTCCATCCAGCTTTTTCTGATATGTCTGAACGGCCGGGTGGTGGCCACATCGCAGCCTGGCCAGGTGGACTCTGTCCTCATGGGGAAAGGAGGATTCAGATGTGTGTGTGTTTATCCAAGTGAAAAATATACAAAAAATTTAAGAAACTAAATGAGGGAGCAGGTACATTTCCTCCAGGTAAAAATATATGAGTTAAGTCTCCCCCTTGTTAACATAGAAACACCACTGCAAGATTTGTCACATTACTCTATAGTTGTAGCAAGATTTGTAACATTCAGATTTCACTCTCTCACTTTATGTCTACCCCCCCCCCCCCCTTGTAGGTAGGGTATTGCCTGCTAAGCCAGTATGGATAATATTATAAGGGTTTTGGCTTCTCATAGAGCCTGAACCCATCGCTTTTTTCTCTTTTACTGTCCCTCCTTTCCTCCTTTTTCCTTTGTGTTTGCTATCTCTCCTCTCTGTCTACAACTCCCTTGTGGTATTAGGTCTTTCTGGCCTAACAGTTATTTTTCTTCCACTTTATAATCTTAATCATAAGATAGGTATATACAGTACTTACTGTATATATATATATATATATATATATATATATATCCTTCAGATGGGGGATACTGGACATTCAGGACGTAGAGGCTGGGGCGAGCCACCTGGTGAAGAAGGGACTGGTGGACCCTGAGAGGCTGTGTATAGATGGCTGGTCTGCTGGAGGCTACACCACCATGGCTGTACTCACCACACCAGGCTCTTGCTTCAAGGCAGGTATGTGTGTGTGTGCACCTCTGTAAGGAGAGAGTACAGTAGGTCCTCGATATAAGATTAATCAAATTTTGTACCTTCTTTTAATAGAGGCTCAGTAAATAGCTTAGTCTGTATGGCAATGAATAACAGAAGCCTGGGAAAACATTTGGAGGTTTTCAGTGAGTGACTGAGCAGAAAATGAAGCAGTTGATACAAGTATTTATTCATTGCGTATCGAGGATCTACAGTACAATAATGACGATGACTGTCCTAATGACAAAAGGCAATGGTGATTCTCCACAAGAAAACTGAACTTGCCGATGATTGCAGGTGCCAGTTACTACGGCGTCTCAGACCTGGAGAAGCTGGCCACCGACACCCACAAGTTTGAGAGCCGCTACATGGACTCTATGGTGGGCGAGCTTCCACAACACAAGGACCGTTTCGACGCTCGCTCTCCACTCAAAAACTGCCAGCGACTCCACTCCCCCACCATATTCTTTCAGGGTGCGGAGGACAAGGTCAGTAGAGTGAGAGAGAGAGAGAAATTGAAAAAACTCTAAAATTAAAATAGTTTAACACGGCTCCTATATTATAGCTGCTATATAATCAAGATTTTCACACTGTTTTATATTTCCATAACGAGTGTCTTCCTGTCTAAATCAATACAGTAGGCATGTGGTATGCAAAAAATATAAATAAATGAAGAAGATAAACCTGTGTTCCAGATTGTGTTACCCAGTCAAGCGAGGGAGATGTATGAAGTAGTCAAGAACAAGGGTCTTCCTACTGCCTTGATTATGTTTGAAGGTAAAACGCTATTTTTCTCACCTTTAGAAACGTACTATACATGTACTGTACATGATTGACCGAGTACTTCTTTGTGTTACAGTGTTTTGTAGGATGTACAGTTCCCTAAAAAAATTTCTCCCATTCCCATGGTGTCGCCCAGTATTGTCATTGACTCCTTAGAATAATGTGTTGGTACAGTACTAAGTCACATAATATCAACTCCTTTATAAGACTATAACATGACTATTGGAACAGTGATTCTGTACCAATAACAGATACCATCCATGAATAACTTTCCTTTCTCTGATCAGGCGAGTACCACGGTTTTGTGAATCCAGACAACCAGCGATCATCCTTGGAGGCGGAGATTTACTTCTACTCTCAGGTGTTTGGCTTCACTCTCGCTGATGTCTCTCCTCAGGTAAACAAACTCACCAAGGGCCTTTCCTTTGACTTGGTGAGGGGCATCCGATTTTTGCAGTAATAGAGCATTCATCTTGGACCACTTTAAGCCACGCTTGATCCTCATTGCTGTACAGACATACCCTCCAACATTAGAATTCTGAGTCACCATTATGCACTTTTAGAAGACAAAAAGTTTCATCTTAGGGTAGTTTATGCTTTAAATCTAAGACATAACCAATGGTGTTTGTGAGCTTCAATTTTGGGGGGTGTTTACAACCTTTAGATGTAGGTGAAGTCGCTGTCTAAAGTTTTGTGCCCTCTCAGGTGTGATAGTAAACTTTGAGAATACTGTAATGTGTTTCATAGCATAGTTTGGAGGGTTTTGCAGCCACCTAATCAAGACTTAACCATTGCCATTATTCATCAACAGGTGGAAATCGAGAATTTGGCGGCCTGGAAGAGCAAGAAGAAACAGGGAGCCTTGAAAAAGTAAACACAACACGGATGGATGGATGGAAGGGAAGATGTAAAGTCCTGATGATAACATGTCTGGACACACTCATCAATGCCAACTGGAGTAGAGGGATAACAAGGAGATATGAGGAAGGGCTTTGTAAATCCACTTAGTCACACTCATGAAGGGAGGTGAAAAGTCGAAATAAGGAGATATAAAGAGGGGCTCTGTAATGCTATGTGGTACAAAAGGGACCCGTTTTTGTCAGCGAGTGTCCCAACCTGTTGTTATCTGGACTTTGAAGGAAGGTCTCGTAGTTCCATTCATAAACAAAGCCACTCTTACATTCTTCGGTAGTCCTAAGGATTTTGTGAGCTGCCAATCATAGTGACAGCTAACCATGTTCTTTTCGGGTATTGGGTGTGGCCTTCTTTCTGTTTTTAGTACAGTCACGGGCAAAAGTTCTGCATCAGATGAATGAAAGTAAACCATATGAGTGAATTTTATGAACCAACATTACAGAGACCAACAGCTATAATTTTGCATCATTTTTTGAGGCCGTTTCATTCAAAGATTTTGCAGAACCATTGGGGGTGACTGTACTTGTATATATCTAATTGTTTCTTGTTGTTGTTATTGTTGCTGCTGCTTTTAAGAATTGGGGATTACATTATTGAATACAATATGTTATTCAATCTTTGAATGACAAATGTTATAAATTTTGCTATGACAATATATATGCTGGTGTTAAGTAAAGCATATTATTTTTGAAGCATATAGTTAACTAGTCATCTATAGTGTGTAATTATATTAGAGGGATACTACTTCCTCCAAACTATGCTATGAAGCAGAGAACCTCAATCTGATTCATACGAGGATGGGTTTTGTAGCATTGTTTGAAGGAATCAGTAGCTTCCATTTCCCACACATTACTCCCTTATATGATATATAACTGGAAGGGAGTTAGTGCATTTTTGCCAGTTTAAGGAGGTGATATACCCTCACTGGGCTACATAACCAATATACAGTATGTCCAACCTTGGGTAAGGGACTGACAAGGGTGCATTATTCATCTCCTTGTGAACATGACAAGAATGAGGTGATATGAACTTGGTGATGATAATGATGACTGGATGCAAATGGCGACTTCAATTATATGTGACTGCAGATGAGGTCTTTGTAGGTGTATTGGTCACCATCACCCAAATCACTATGAGCCTTTCCATGCCATCAGTGCATTTGGCATCTACACATCCGGGGGCATAAACCTATCCCATGAAAGATTGGGTTATAAAGGGAAAGAAAGACCTTAAAAACCTGGTATCACAAGGAAATACAAGACAGAATGGAGGGACAGCCAGCAAAGAAAGAAAATGAAGGAGAGGAGGGACAGATGAAACTATAATTGGTTTGGGTCAGAAGAGGCTCCTTAATTAATGCATTGCCTACAATAACACGACCCCCTGTGTGGTTTAGTGTGGGTTTTTTTTGCCTATGAATCAAATATTACTGATGCAGGTAAGTACATACGAGGAACTTTTTTTTAAGTTCTTTATTTGCCTTTAGTACAAGCCCCAATGTAATGGCCGGACCTGAGAGTTAAAGGCAGAATTTGAAAGCTACGCCAGTGGAGTACTCTTATGGCTTACCAGGTAGAAGCACTGCCTGAGATTTCTCTGGTCCGGGGTTCGATTCCCCGTGGGTACGACTAGAATTTAAATTGATCAATTTCTGGGTCTGACTTACTTGATTGATTTGGATTATTACACCAACACTCTGGGGAACATTGCCGATGATGTTATTCGATACATGGTGGGAAATTAATAAGAGTTAATAAATACAGTATAGGTATAAACAATCACAGTAATGTCATGATAGAGGACTAAAATAACATTGATAATATGAAATTAATAATAATAAACATATTGTACAGCGGGCGTACAATATGTTTATTATTAATGTTATTTCATACGAGTAGCGTCTTTTGTACTACACTGGTCTACTCTATAATAATGTGCTGTTTTCTGTATCATCTGTATTTTATACTTTTTATATTGCCAGACCTTTGTGCATACTAATGAGTTTATCTCATACTATATACATAATACAATTGCTCATTCTTAATCATTATACATTACTAGCATGATTTGGTGTCAATAATTAAAGAGTTCCTTAATTAATTGATTGTTTATGTTGTCTTCATGAGCTGCGATTTTGGGCTATTTTTTTTTTTACAGTTTTGTGTAAATTCTGTTGGAATTTTGAAAGGTGCTGTAAGAATTAGTATTTTTTTATTAATCATATGATTGTTATAAATTAGTTATCTTACTGGAATTAGACAGTTAAAGGAGCTGTATGAATTAGTATTTTTTTTATTTATGATATTATTAGTTATCTTACTGGAATTAGCCAGTTAAAGGTGCTGTATGAATTAGTATTTTTTTTTATTTATCATATTGTTAGTTATCTTACTGGAATTAGACAGTTAAAGGTGCTGTATGAATTAGTAATTTTTTTTAATTCATCATATTGTTAGTTATTTTACTGGAATTAGACCGTTAAGATCGAGGTCCTATCCTAAACCTGCGGCTGATTATAGGAAGAATAAACAGTTTAAAGAACGGAATACAAACAGCAGAGCCATATCGTACAGGTACACCACTGTATGCACCTCGAATGTTCTTGAATAATGACCCCTAGAATTCTCGGTGTTTATTGAAAGAAATACCATTTTGTAGCAGTGTTGTAGATCCCAGTATTTTGCCCCGGTCATTTCCTGTACTTTACCACGGTTATTTCCCAGTAGTTTGCCCAGGTTAGGTCCCATAGTAGTCTGCTGTGGTCTAGGTTAGGTTAGGTAAGGTCAGGCTAATTTCAAAATGCCCCTGTCTTGGAAATGGGACATTTGTGGAGGAAATGCCATAGAAGAAAATAGTCTTAGAATGGTCTAAATAAGTGGGCAATGAAGGTAGAAAAACTGTACGCAATAACGGTAATCTTTTAATATTTACCGAATTTTCAATATCACCTTGTTATTGATAGACACAAACATATGACAAATCGTGGCACAATAGACTCATATACGACGCGAAAAATCTTATAATTGGATACAGCAAATGCATGGTCCTACAAGTGTTTTTGACGAGGAGGTATTGACAAGAACCCAAAATAATGCCCCAATTTTTAAAAGCGGGTCCGACTCCGGAGGGATGTACAGGGTGGTGCAAAACTTTTGTCATCCCCTACCAAATGTCTGAACATAATAGCTGTGAAAAATATATTTGTTTGTGTAATAGATACTGGGCCGACATACAGGGTGGTCAAAAGTCGTGTCGCCTCACTCAGCGCTTTTTGAAGGATAAAATAAAGGCTAATAATTGAATAAACTCATTAACCATACAAAATTACAATATCCAGGTGGTAAATTAAGAGACCTCTGTGATTATTTAGTCCACGAGACTGTGAAGTTGTATACAGCCAAATAAATTGAAGTAATCCACCTGTAATAATAGTATAATATATAAAGTAATCCAACTCTACGAGTCTACATTATGAGTTGTATACAGCCAAATAATCCACCTGTAATAATAATATAACATATTAAGTAATCCAACTCTACATTATGAGTTGTATTCTTTTTTATCTCTGTGGTTGTATTACTTGTATACAGCCAAATAATCCACCTGTAATAATAGTATAATATATAAAGTAATCTAACTCTACATTATGAGTTGTATACAGCCAAATAATCCACCTGTAATAATAGTATAATATAAAGTAATCTAACTCTACATTATGAGTTGTATACAGCCAAATAAATTGAAATAATCCACCTGTAATAATAGTATAATATATAAAGTAATCCAACTCTACGAGTCTACATTATGAGTTGTATACAGCCAAATAATCCACCTGTAATAATAGTATAACATATTAAGTAATCCAACTCTACATTATGAGTTGTATTCTTTTTTATCTCTGTGGTTGTATTACTTGTATACAGCCAAATAATCCACCTGTAATTATAGTATAATATATAAAGTAATCTAACTCTACATTATGAGTTGTATAGAGCCAAATAATCGAACCCTACACAGTGAGTTATACAGCACACAACGCACGTGTAGTTGTGTCGTCTATGGAAGCGTCTGCTACGTCTGGCTACTTTACTTTACTATTCTCATCTCATCTGTGATCTGATTCAATTTATTTTAATCTGATACAATATATTTTACACTGGGTGAAGGGAAGAGGACTGTTATATGTGTTAATTAAGGCCGGTATAATCACAGTAAACCACACAAGATATAATTTATTATAAATATGTTTTCTCGTACTGTTAGAAGTGTTATTCCCAGGTAAGAATAATATCCGGTATTGTCATTGTTAGGGCCCGTATTCAACAACATTCATGGTGTATACGATGGCTTGGTACCGATACGATGACTTCATAGACAATAGGGCCATCGTATCGTTACCATGCCATCGTATGCACCACGGAGGTTCTTGAATACGGCCCTTCTTATTACCAAATTTTTTCAGTTTTTTTTCTTGTTATTTTACGGAATGAAATTAATATTTGAGTTAGTTTTTTCCTTTTATGGAATATTGGCAAATTTTGGATTTTGCACACAAACATCCCACCAATTCTACATTAAAATATGAAAAGTACCTCTCCTAAATTGCATCTCATTAACAGGGAAATAATCAAGTTATAAAGTTTTAAATCTTACTAAACTGTACTGCCAAAACATGTAGATTTTGAAAACTGAATGGTAGCAAGCCTTCATAACCATATGTGACCTTTTCCTCACAGTACAGTACAGTATTCAGTATTGATTTTATTAACAGGGAACCAATATACAGCCAAGCAATTTTGTTTGTCAAAATAATGTTCCTTACAATTCCTGTGGACATTTTTGCAACTTTTATATTTATTTCAGTGCATAATGTCATCTTGTCAGATAATAAATGACTCCCCATTTTAAAGTACCAGGTAATAAAATTCTCCACCCCACCAACAAGTACTGTAACATACACACATCCCAAACACAGTTGCTTGACGTACATTATCTGTACCCTTGGTAAATGGAGTGGCTCCATTTAGTGTTACTTTAAAACTAACTTGTTAACTTTATTATTGGCTCCATGCAAATATTTTCTTATTTCCATGATGCACAGGTTTTTGTGCTTTACGTTTTTTCAATTAGTCATACATACATACGGTTACGGTACAGTATACGGAAGATACATATTGGTCAAAAGAGGAAGAACTCATTAACAAATCCAAAGAATATACTACAATAGACTCTACTTATAGTATAAAGTATTGACACTCATCATTTCCTGTCAACAAATTGGACTTTCTCACTCAAAATATAACATAATTTTAACCTGACTTTCAGAAAGAACTGTAAAGCCACAATACGTTTGTGCTCAAGTGGGGAGGTGAAGCCTGGAGGTGACATTGCCATCACTAAAATACCTCTGAGCAAGTCTGTCCCATGGCTGTCTCACCCTGTGTATGCATCATCTGCAAAGCACCGTAATGAAACTAAGGTCACAGTGCTAGAGAATGGTTTGCGGGTAGCGTCTGAACCAAAATTTGGACATTTTTGCACTGTTGGAGGTGAGGATAAACATACAGTACAGTATTCCCATTTTATAAACATTCATGAGAGTAAACTACTGTAGATGTTTGTATGAAGTCAATTTTAGATTAGTTATAAACACATTATTTCAGTATAGTACTATGTATACTAATAGTTGGTAGTGTATGTTATAGAGGTTCGTATGATTCATATTGGTTTGGATATATTTTTTATTCTTCAGATCATACTGAAATTCGCTGAATCTTTCTCTGCTATAAGTTATTTGATCAGATAAGCTCTATCCCATGTAGATAAGATCCTTCAAAGTTCAGGAAACAGTTTTGTAGGATACATTTATAGGTATATATTTGTGTTGTTGTGTTTTAAAACATTAGCCATCTTTTAAAGTATATATTGTAACTATATGGAATGAACTTACAAACACCATCTAGTTTTATTTCCTTTGTTTTTATTTCTCAAATACTGTACAGCATACAAATGTGCATACTGATATGTATTTATGGTTATATGTATACAATTAAATGACCTATCCTCCACCCACCTTCTTCAGTCTCCCTTTTCCACCCAATATACCCTGGTACCGACTGTACACTCTGAACTCCTCCTCCAGTCATCATTTCTCCTTACCTCTTCCACTCCTCTTCACCCAAATCCTGTCAACCCCCTTTTTATGCAGCTATATAGCCTATACTCCTCTTGCATTGTATGCTTTCTACTTTGTATCCATAATATTCCTGAATAGTGAAACATCATCAATGCAGATCAGCCCCACTTTGGTGTTTCTTTTTCCAAACTAGGCAGTACCCCACTCCATTCTTGCATTTTTCTATCATATATAAGTTTTGTAATACACTTTTATTTTATGCAGCCTTACTTTTCAGTGGTTATTGACAGTGGCAGCAGGTATGAAGTGGCATATCCAAGTGGAATTTCACATTTCTTGGAGAAGTTGGCATTCCGGGTAAGGACAGAGAAAAGAACATATTAAATTTTAACATATTGTATAGCATTCTCTCAGTGGTAACTCTTCATATGCACTAGTCCTAAATAATGAGCCTGAAATAGTTAGCTTTTTATAACTATTTTGAAATGGCTATACGGTGGTACAGTAGCAGATATGCTTTGGAATTCAGTGGTTGAGGAGAATATGTGAGCTGGTTTGAGAGAATAGAGATGTGCTGTACAGTGCTTGATGATGGGAGAAAGGTATTGATTATTCCCATTTACAAAAATAAGGTAGAGTGGAGTTACTGTACAAACCTCAGAGGTACAAGTGTATGTTGGGACTGGCAACCTGGTTTTAACTTGACAGTTCATGGATGCAATGAGTTTTGAGGGGAGGAGCTGAGAATTGTGTGGACTTAAAAGAGAGAGTGAATGTGACCCATTTTACTGGGTAGTCTGTTCCTCCCTTTACTCAAATATTTCTGATTTCACATGTCCATCTCTTGCCCAGGAGTCCCCTCTCTCCACTCCTTGAAACAAATTGGGGAAATGGAGTATTTATCATGTTGTTTCATTGCAGAGTACTCAAAACATGACCAGAGAACACATAATGGGGACATTTGAAAAATTAGGAGGAATATGTGACTGCCAATCATCAAGGTAAGATGAGATGGTATTAAATATCGGTATAACATGTACATATAATTCCTCCATTTTGATAAAGTTTTAATTAAAATTAAATATTGTTGACAGATACCGGTATAGTATTATCACCTTGTATGAACTTTTGACTTATAGCCTTGCATTTTTTATTTCCCAAGTGTGGCTGAAAAGAACACCTATTATGATTTTTTGGTGTGTGTTTTTTAGTTTGAATTCCCACAATTGGGCTGTTATTGTATAATATGGAGTACATACCGTATATATAGAAAGATTGAATGAAATGGAATAATTTTAAGAAGAGATATTCTAAGAACTTGATTGGTAGCATGTAGTTGAGGAGCCAATAGTAAAATATTATTGTAATTGCAGGGAGATGGTTGTAAAAAGTACAGTAGTGATCTTGCAAGCTGCAGTTACTAACATAATGTCTGAAATATGAGAAGCCATCGTCTATAATGAATTTGTATATTTTATATATATGTATTTGGTTTGTTGTGTTATTTTACGAATTATATAGATAATCATTCATTGACAATTTTTATACTGCAGAAGTAGTAGTAAGAAATCAATGTCAATATATAGTGATGTAGATTTTGCACAGTTTGTCATGATGGTCATTTGATTATAGTATATTTTCTCAGGGATACACTGATATATGCAACATCAGTGGAGTCAAAGGGCATGGCTGAAGCTGTCAGTGTCTTGTCAGAAGTTGTACTCAGACCACAGCTGCTGGAAGAAGAGGTGAAGTAATTGTATTGGTATATTCCATCATAGATTGTTAAATATTTGGCAACACTTATTGGCCTATAAAGTTCCAAGTTCTTGTAGGCTAATTAAAAGTATTTATATCCATTAGCCAAATTTTAAAAATGTCTTCAAGTAATGTGCACTGTTCTTCTTGAGTTTGCAGTAATCAGTGTTTAGAATACCTATACTAAATCTACTCTCAAGTACAGGAATTCATTTGTTAATGAGTATTGATTAAAAGTAAATTCCCCAGACTCAAAACTATCATTATTTTCATTATTGACATTTTTTCACCAAATACATGCAATTCAGATGATCTGCTTGGAATAACTTCTGCTGGGAAAAGTATGTGATATATCCTTCTGTTTCATTAATTTCCACAAAAAGTCTGCTACTATTGTACATGAAACTTTGATGGTGAATCAGTGAATAGCGAGGGTCCACTGTTCACTTCCTATCTATCTATCTATCTATAGCTCCGACGCCTCGTTCCCTCCGGGAACTCCCCCCAAGGGGGTGGCCATGGCAGAAGTGTCTCCAGTTCTCCCTGTTCCAACACTCCCCCCTTACTTGTTCAAGCCCTACTCTGCCCCTCACGTTTCTCTCCTTTACATACTCTTCCACTCTGTTCTGCCATCTAATCGGAGGTCTGCCTCTCACACCAGGTCCCACAACTTCACTTCCATACACCTTCTTTACAAATTCCTCGCCTAGCATTCTCTCCACATGTCCAAACCATCTCAATGTATTACGTTTCACTCTCTCAACCACTCCACACTCAATACCAATTGCCTTCTCACTCATACCACATCTCTCATATACACTCTCGTTACTTTCTCCATCCCATCTAGTAAGTCCACATGCTCCTCTCAAGTAACTCATTTCCACAGCACCTATTCTAGACTGATGTGCCCTACTCCATGTCCATGTCTCCGACGCATATGTCAGTGTTGGCAGGATTATACTATTTCGTAGTCCCCTTTTCACTTCCATACTCACACTTCTACCCTTCATAATCCTCTCCAGTGATCCTATGACCTGTCTACCCTTCACTGCTCTCTCCCTAATTTCTCCTTCCATACTTCCATGTTTACACAACTGTACCCAGGTACTTAAACTCCTTCACTTCCTCCATCCTCTCGCCCCTCAGAGTTATCTCACACTTCGTCCCAGTTGGTACAGCCACTCTGTAAGGTGTAGCAAAGTCAATCACTTCAGTTTCTGCTCTTTCAAATACCATCACTTTACTTTTACCCACATTCACCTTCAGTTTCCTTCGTTTACACACAGACTGAAATTCGTCCACCACTCTCTGTAAATTCCTTTCATTCTCAGCCATCAGCACAGTGTCATCAGCAAACAAACTTGCCACCAGGGACCAATTTGCTTCATTCAGCCTCAACTTCACCCCCAGACCATTCACTTTGGCTTTCACCTCTCTCATACAACCATCCATATATATATTGAACAACCATGGTGACATAACACACCCCTGTCTCAGCCCTACACTAATATTAAAACTCTCACTTCCATGCAGTATAAACCCCTCCTGATCAGAGGGGCACTTGTTTGGTGCACCAGACACTTCCAGACCAACTGGCCAGCATTTAAGACTCATCGTCCATTGCCAGCTGTATCATAACCACCTATTTTGTCCCAATCCAGGTGACTGATGCTCAAATGGCGGTGACTTTTGACTTGGAAGATCTGCAGTTGCGTCCTGAGAAAGACACGCTGCTGATGGAAATGATACATGCAGTATGTTTGGAGTTGTTAATGTTTTTTGTTCTTCCATACCTTCTAAGGTTGTTAGCTATTTGATGCCACATAGATTGGAATTTTATTACTGCAGTATAATAATGATCATCCCATACTCATTTTTTGATGCATCCATCTGTCTCTTCCTTTACTTCCAGGCAGCCTTCCGGGATAACACACTGGGTCTACCTAAAATATGCCCGCCAGAGAATGTACTGAAGATAGACCAGTCCATGTTGTTCTCTTACCTCCGCCATCACCACACTCCTTCACGCATGGTGGTTGCTGGGGTGGGAGTAGATCATGATGCTTTTGTGGAATATGCTCAGAAGTAAGAAAAGATCATCATCTTACTATTTATAATTACTTTTTGTTTGTTTTACATATGATCAGATTTATTAATAGCTTGGAAGGAAAAAAAATTAATGGTGCACTAGCTCAACAGCTGGTGTTTTATGCAGAAGATTGATACATAGGATGGGTTGCTGGTTATGAAAGCTACTAGGGAGGGAGTGTTACAGACTGGGCAAGTGAATTGGGAGGACCACAAGATGGTTGACACATCATTGATGTAAGAGGGAACTGATATAGTCTAATTTTATCTGTATGTATTCTGTGATAGAATTATGATCTCTTAACTGTAAAATTATATAATCCAGATGTGAAACAAGGTTATTAAAGCTTGCAGGGAAGTTTTTCAGTACATGAGGTTAGACAGAGAAGGTTAAGGAGGCAACTTCATCTCATTTACAGCACTATGAATACCGTACCGAGTTCACCATTAAACAAAATAGCCACAAAAATTTATGACCTTGATTTTACAAAGTTTTCTCTTTCCTCTTCAGGTATTTTGTTGAGAAGCCTGCAATTTGGGAGGAAAATCAGAACCTGTCTTCCGCAAGAACCATCCGTGTAGACAACTCCATCTCTCAGTACACAGGGGGCATTGTAAAGGTAGAGTAAATTATGTACAGTATTTGTATTTTACACTGAAATATTTATTCATTTAATTCCAGTTATGTGGCAAATAAAAAAAAGAATAATTATTAAAAAAAAAAAAAAATTGTATACAGTGTAGTACAATTAACACCTGCCATTTGCATATGCATGTATTTATTTTAAGCAATTTAATAAATCACAGTAATTGTTCCTAGCAGTTCATAGTTCTTTTATTGTATGTGGCAAATGAAAAAAATACTGTTCTTCTGTAAAGTACACTGTCTGTATGGTTATGCTGTGCAGAACAATTTTTACCACTCTTGTATCTTTCATTCTCTCCACAGAACATTATTCTTTTCTCTTTGATCAAGTGATTTACTCACTGCACATTTCATAGTATGTCTCTCCATTTCAGTTCATTTGTACATGATACTTTGTATATCTAACTCTACTATAGCTTTTATTTTCAAGTTCCCATATTCATGATATAACAATGTTATAGTGTGGGCCTTAACATTCAAAATGCAGTCATCATGTAGCATCTATACTTTACCCCTCTAGCTTTAACCAGTGCTTTCATCACACCCGTTACTTTTATTACATGCATTGCTCTTTTCCAGGGTTACTCCCAGGTATTTTACCTGCTATAAATTATCACTTAATATGCTAGATGACATGGTTCAACTCCCAGCTTCATTACTAGTATTTTTCATAAAAACAACTCTATACTTCATTTTAGGAGGAAGTAGACCTGTCAGATGTGTCTCTGGGTCCCAATCCATTACCAGAGCTAGTCCACCTTGTTATTGGGTTGGAATCAGTGAGCCACCAACACCCAGACTTTGTAGCAAGCTGTGTCCTCAATATGATGATGGGAGGAGGTGGCAGCTTCAGTGCAGGTGGACCAGGCAAGGGCATGTACACCAGGCTCTATACTAATGTTCTCAACAGGTAAGAAGTTGCTGTACTTACCTCTTCAGGTAGAAAGTATCTGGGGTATCCCAACCCAGGGAGGTACTGGTTGGCTCCAGGAATTGCCTGTATTTCTCTTATCATCCAAACCTCCTCCTCTTCCCCTCAGTACCATACCCCTTGATGCCGTGGGGGCATTTGGACTGGTGACTGGTGCCTGAAGTGAGAGGGTGGTGCCTATTGCCTTCACTCACTGGTTTGACGAATTGTGCATGGGTTTTCTCTTTTTGCCTGTCCTTTTTCCTCATATTTCACTCTCATTGTTTGGGTATGTTAGTGATATTTATAATAGTGAAGTCTTTTCTACTCAGTCCATTCCACCTTCCATGGAAGAAAACAGAGCTATCATGCTCAGGGTGTTCCAAGTATCAGATACCCTTGATGACGGTTATCCATATGATTTGTTGTCTACCTTGTCTCCCTATTTTGTAGATTTTATCTTATCACCGTTGGGCATGGGGGTTACTCGAGTTGCTGAACTGTTGGCTCTTGGTCAGTAAGTTTGGCTGTTAGATGTTGTTAGATGTGGGAGGGCGTGTGTCCCTTAGATCACTGGCCATCAGTTCATACTCACCAGTCTTTGCAGTTGTCTCCATGTGTTTGGGAGATGATCTTTATCTCCTGAATCCTCTTTGGTTATTGCAGTCAGATGTTTGCATTTCAGACACTCATGAAAAACTGATCTGTTTTAGAATGTTGCTGAAAACTTAACTAAAAAATCAAAAGGGTTAGGTACCAGGGAAGAAGATTGAAGGAAACTACTGTGCTGATTCATTAGCTTTGTAGCTAGGCCTAATATCATACTGCATTGTCTGGGAAATAATAATTTATAAACAGTTATTTTCTATCGGGTTATTTTTGTGTAAAATGAGTATTATACAAGTGTTGATGAAATGTACATGTGAGGGAAAATATTGACTTATTTCTGTACTTGATTTGTACTGGTCTTTTTCTTATATTCAGATATCACTGGATGCACAACGCGACAGCCTACAACCATGCATACAATGACGGTGGACTTTTCTGTATCCATGCTGCTTCCCATCCCTCTCAACTGGCTGAGTTAACACAGGTCCTCACTAAGGAGTATGCTACTATGGTTGGCTACATGAGTAAAGAAGAACTTCAGGTAGGTACAGTCTAGATACCAGAAGCACATTTGTTATATAATTTACCTTTCAACAATGACTGACGTTTGCATTTTTTTTTACATCAAAATTACTTACATGGTGAGAGGTATTTTTTATGTCAATATTATGCTAAAATACATGTTCATTTGTTAACCACTTAATCGTGGGCAAAATCGAGCGTGGGAACTTTGTAATCCCACTCACTTTCTCACCCACTCACGGTCACTATATAAACAACACATTTGATGGCTAATAACATGTAAACCACTCATGCTATATAAATAAATGATACAGGATATTGAAGTACAAACCTGATGTGCTTGTGAAGACTAAATGGACATCTGTAGGACGGGTAGCCAGCTCAGAATGACCGCAACTCAAAATTTACTTTTACGCTCTATTTACATATCTAAGTATGTTTTCACGGCTTGATTTCGTTACAAAACATGTCAGAATCACCTTTTTCAACGCAACAATATGAAATATAATGTCACTGTCATTTTTATATACAGTATATATAAATATAATGTTGTGTTACCCGCCGAGACAACCATCTTAGGAAGTGCCATTTTAAAAACTACATTTTCGAAAATTCTCGTCACTTGTGGCCCTCAACACTTGTTGCTAGTGTCAAAAATTCTCATCAGCCACAGTTTAAGGGTTAAGGGGGTTATGATGGTGAATTGAAGGCTATCCTGGATTGATCATATTATGTCTAGCTAAAACTGCCTCAAAGAGGTTAAGTGTGCTGCGCAGATACTGTGAATACTTCACCCCCATGCAACTGCCATCTTTATGCAGGGGTCTCATTTGCCCCTATATGGACATGGTGTTCCTGGACAGGATGGAAGCAAAGGCCTTTCATCTCACCACCTCTCCCCCTCTTATTTATTCATTACAACCTCTCTCTTTTTGCTGAAACATTGCCTTACTCACTTCTGTTGCTATTACATTGATCTTCTGCACTCTATCAGTGTATGCTTCCTTTTCTTAGGAGAGCAAGTAATATTCACCAAGTTACTCGATCTCACTCCCTTTCTGTCCAACTTTCTGACGCGAGAGTTAATCGGTACTCTAAGTCTTACATGTACAGTTACACAACTAGTCAGCTCTGGAACACTTTACCTTCATCTATCATTCCCCTCACTGACTTTTGCTCCTTCAAACACAGTGTGTCTAGGCATCTCAAATGAAATAAGGCATGATTTCACATTATTCATTGGTGAGGACATTAAGGAGGTTTGTAGCCTTTAGTGCTAACCCTCCTCAATATAGGGAAAGAAAAAAAAAGCCAGATATGGAAATGGAGAGCTTGATCGAGTGAGGAGGGAGTGCTGGAATATGGAGATCTAGAGACTTCTGTTGTGGCTACCCTCTTGGGGAAAGATCCCAGAAGGAAATTGATAGATGGAAAAATGCAACTTTAATGACTGATTGTATTTGACCTCTGGATGGATATAGCACAATATTTTTCTGTGTTTTTTGTAGAGGGCAAAAGTACAGCTGCAGTCAATGCTGCTAATGAACCTGGAGAGCCGGCCAGTTGTGTTTGAAGATATTGGTCGACAGGTTTTGGCGACCGGCAATAGGCTCCAGCCTCAACACTTCATGGAGCTCATCAGTAAGTCAAAGTGGCATTCGTTAGGGGAAAAATAAATTATTATCAACATCATTATCAAAAGCCTATTTTCATGTTTGCAAGGGATGAAGATATTTATCCCAAGATCTCCTATATGAGATATCTGGTTGTTGGGGGTTGGTGGAAGGGCTGCATATTACATTCAGGTCTTGAAGGATATCAGTACAGTATCAATAATATTTTGAGTGTGAATTTATTGTTGCCTCTACATTCATAAGGTGTGTATGGATGAAAATATTACCAAAACACATAACAGTGGCTGTCGAAGCAAGTAAATGATGTGTATGAAGGTAGCTTTTCCTTATGCTGTCATGTATTGGCAAGTAAAGGACCTCTAACTAAAAATACAAAACCAAAAGTTTCAATACAAATTAATTTAGAAGGTGAGTTTTGCTTCAGTTTTGTTCTTTCAAATTATAGTTGAAACGATGAATAAGTATGTTTTCCTTGATGGATAACTTTATGTTAAAATTTTATTTGTGAAATGTCCTTGCAGGTAATGTAAAGGCTGATGACATAGTGAGAGTGGCTGGGAATATGTTACGCAGTAAACCAGCAGTTGCATCACTCGGTACTCTAACACAGCTTCCAGGTTTCTCAGATATCGAGGCTGCTCTTCTAGACAAGAATGGATATATGCCTACAAGGAAAAGGTTTTTCTTCCGATAATATAGCTTGTAGACAAAATAATATTTTAAGAAATTTGTAATGCTGTATAGCTAAATGGGATGTACAGTTTCACTCAAAAGTTTTTGAACCACATTTTTGTGTTGTGCTCTGTAGGGTTGGTAAAGAAGTTGATGTTTGTGAAATAAAATATTAAGATATAAACTTCCCTATTGATTTTCACTATTCTGGGGAGTGAGGGAGAGCCATGTGTGAATGAAAGCCAGCCATAGAGGCTTCCATAGAGGGAGAATGTGTATTTCCCTGTTCCACTTTCTGGCACTGTCAGACATGTCAACTGTGCTGAACTTTGAATGGACAAGAGACAACACACTACATTACACCAGAATTCCTCAGGAGCTCGGAGCTGCTCGGCCAGACAGCTTGAGGAACTTCAACAACAACACCAGGATGACTATCCAGTATGTGCATTTTATCATTTCCTAACACTCTGTCAATATATTCAATGTTTTAAACACAAAAAACAGCACACGTATGCTCTCCTGTTGACGGCCAGAGGACGACTGACACGTCTGTCATTAGTTATATATTCGGTCAGAGAGGATCTTACATCAGTCTCGGATAGAGGAAGAGTATCAACCCTACTGTTGTAAATCTCATATTCAATGCAGGGGGAGGGTAGTTCCAAAACTCTTGGATGACTGTACAGTAACTGTATAGCCGTGTTGAATGAAAATGTGATTACATGAATATCAGGTACCCTATCAGCATTTGAAGTGGTAAATACCACTTAACTGTAATAACTAACATAAACTTTGGTTAGGTCTGGTTAGTTAGGCAATTAACTGTATTAAACATGAAATGGTACTCACCACCCTTTGTGCTGCTGGGATGGCTGATTTTCTGGTAATTCTGAGAATTTTTATAATGGAATTGTGAACTCCTTCAGCAAAATGTTATATATTGAGGTAGATTTGGCACACAAGTAGTGTACTGTGCAGAAATCAGTAACTGTGAGCAGCCAGAATTGAATCAGAGCAGGTAGATGGTACTATTGTACTACTTTATTATCACCAGTGAATGGAATGATAAGAACATTTATAAAGTGTGTTGCAGTTGGAATATTGTACAACTCTTAATTCCTCTTTCAGGTATTTTTTATCCAGTTATGCTAGTTATCATGTTTGTAACAAAAAAGCAACAAAGTCAGAAACCAACTCTTCATCAGATACAGAAGATAATTTTGAATTCACACACTTTTTATTTTTTTTTTCACAATGAAGTTCAAAACATTTTCTAATGATTGCTGCCATATGGATCAACTTTTCCCCGTTACAGTAGGGTCTCACAGCCAGCAATCTTTAGTCCTGGAGCCACGAGTTGAGGGGCAAAATTTATAGGGTGAAAAATAAAATAAATGGAATCTTTTGGATGTTGACCTTTTTCTTTTCCTGTTTGTCTACTTTTAAAACTTACAATTTTATGTAAATATTGATAGAAAAGGGCAATAGAAACTCACTGATAACCCCTACTTTATGCAATTTTTCCACTCCCACTTTCCCGTAACACATTCCAAGGTCAATTTTGATGTTGTTGCCGTTCATTCGGCATATGTTAGTCTGGACACCTGTATATTCGTTGATGTTCTTTTATGTGCTGCCGTTCGTTCACACAATTTGATCATTAGTAGATGTTTGATACTTATCTCCATTAATTCTCAAATTTTGTTTCTATCTTACGAAGAATGGGGCCCAGCTTGAGTAATTAGCTGAGTTAATAATAAACCACTACTCTTCTGGAGCAGGTGCAACTTTGTGCCTTCCTTTCCGCCTATGATGTAATCATGTGCACTTTTTTTTTTTTTTTTTTAATTATGTTACCGGTGTAAGTGCATGGAGGAGTACCGATACAGTATGGCCCCCTGCACACGGGCCACTTTTCAATGGACGGTGGCAGCCACTGTTTCGTGGTGGAATGCTGTCAATACCCGCAAACGGACCATTTTGTCGTGGCAGCCACTATCTGTGAAGTAGCCTATTGTATCATCATATGGCTCCTGTATCAATGGTCACCAGTGGAGAGCCACAGTGGTGTGGTGCTTAAAATGGACCCTGTCACCAGCATGAAAAAGTGGCTCGTGTGTAGGCTTCTATAGAAACTCAATGATGACAAAGGTCCATTTTACCCTTCATGCCATGGTGGCTTGCTACTTGTTGGTGGCAGGGGCAATGCTATGTTGATAGCGTGAATTTAACGGGAGATTTTTTTTAGAGTAAAGGAGGGCTATAGCCAATTCATCGAAACTATGCCACAAAACCTCCCCCCCCCCCCCCCTTAACAATAATGTAACATTAAGGGGGAAGGTCTGCAGCTCGGTGGTGATATCTGTTTCGGGTCCTCCTATCTTTATTTTTTCACCTAAAGGAAGAGGGAATACAATGAGTGTAAGAGGAAAGTGAAGAGGATGGTGAGTGAGAGTAAAAGGAGAGTGGACGAGGAGTTTGGTAGGAAATTGAGTAAGAAGTTTAGAGAACACAAGTAATTATTCTGGAAGGAGGAAAAGAAAGAAGTGTGGAAGAGGCATTTTGATCGGTTGATGAATGGGGGGACGGGAGGGGAGGCGGTGGTGACATGTATGGGGATGGAGGCAGGTGGTAGACGACAGTATTAAGAATTGACGGTGTTGGTGGGCGCTTGCTGGAGGGGATTGAGGCTTTCTATAGAGAGCCAAAAGCTTGCGTGAGGGTCGAGGATGATTTGAGTGAGAACTTTTATATCAATATCAATGTAGGATTGAGGTAGGGGTGTGTCATGTCACCATGGTTGTTCAATATCTTTATGGATGGTTGCATGAGAGAGATGAAGGCAAAGGTGGAGGGCCTGGGTGCGAAACTGAGGTTGAATGGAGTAGATTGGTCCTTGGTTGCAAGCTTATTTGCGGATGACACAGTTGCTGGCCGAGAGTGAAAGGGAGTTACAGAGTGTCTGTAACTCCCTTTGGATGAGTTTCAGTCTGTGTGTAAGCGAAGAAAACTGAAGGTGAATGTTAGTAAAAGTAAGGTGGTGGTATTTGAGAGGGCAAAAACAGAAGTAATTGACTTTGCTACACCCTATACTGGCCTATAGAGTGGCTGTGCCAACTGGGACGGAATGTGAGAACTTTAGGGGGTGAGGGGATGGAGGAGGTGAGGGAATTCAAGTATCTTGGAACAGTTTTGTGTAAACGTGGAAGTGTGGAAGGAGAGAGCAGTGAGGGGCAGGCAGGTCATAGGATCACTGGGGAGGATAATGAAGGGTAGAAATGTGAGTATGGAAGTGAAAAAGGGACTCAGAAATAGTATAATCCTGCCAACACTGACATATGCGTCGGAGACATGGACATGAAACATGGGTCATCAGACTAGAATAGGTGCAGTGGAAATGAGTTATTTGGGAGGAGCATGTGGACTTATCAGGTGGGATGGAGAAAGTAATGAGAGTGTGTATGATAGATGTGGTATGAGTGAGAAGGCAATTAGTAGGCCTATTGAGTGTGGAGTGGTTGAGAGTGTGAAGCGTAATACATTGAGGTGGTTTGGACATGTGGAGAGAATACAAGGTGTGGAGTTTGTAAAGAAGATGTACGATAGTGAAGTTGTGGGACCTGGTGTGAGAGACAGACCACCGGTTAGATGGCAGAACAGAGTGGAAGAGTATGTGAGAGAGAAGTGTGAAGGGGAGGGAGATGGAGCAGGTGAGGAGGGAGTGCTGGAACAGGGAAAACTGGAGACTCTTCTGCCGTGGCCACCCCCTTGGCGGGAATTGCCGGAGGGAACGAGGCGTCGGAGCTATAGATAGATAAATAGAGTAAAGTCTTATCAAAATAAATACTTCTGGACAAGTTACACCACCTTTGTTTGGCATATTGAGTTTTCTTTAGATGTGTGGAACGAAAGAAAACGAATAACATGAAGGACAAATAAACATAATTCACAGTTTTCTTTCATAATATTACTGCAATTGTTTATATATATTTACTCTCATTAGTTTCACACCATGTACCAAATAATTCATGGCCTTTAGCGGCTACGTTCCCTACCCAGAGTGTTGGGGCTTGTACTAAAGATAAATAAAGAACTTAAATAAAAGCACACCTCACAATATCACAACATAGATATTAGTCAACCATAAGTTCACAATAGTCTTGAGTTATTCATTACATTTCTCAGTTAAGTCGAAATATTTTAAGCTGTGAGTTCTATCCTTATCATCTCAATTACATTCCATACATTGCTAGTGAAAGGTTGGATGAGAATGATTGATTTTATATGTACAATTGTCTCCCAAAATTAATTACAGTAGCCTACTGTGCTATTCTTTCCATTCCATGTCGCATAACAATTTACTATATACATCTGCAGGAAAAAATATGTGTCGGATCAATTTTGTGATATTGTTTGTAGGAATCAATAGTGCTCCAATCTTTTAACATGATATACGACCCCTTTAAAAGACGTATAGGCTATATATATATATATATATATATATATATATATATATATATATATATATATATATATATATATATATATATATATATATATATATATATATATATATATATATATATATATATTTTTTTTTTTTTTTTTTTTTTTTTTTTTTTTGTGAGTGGAGTACATGCAAGGATGATAGACTATAATCTATTATAGTCTATCATCCTTGAGTACATAGTATGTTTTGCATAGAGGAGTGAGTGAGTGGTGGTAGGACGGGGTTGGTGTGTTACTGATGATAATATTAACACGACATCACGCCGGAACTACAACACACGCTACCTTCATCACCCTATGCTCTTGTATCCCACCAACACTAACACCATTTCTCTTCACACACACACACACACACATTATTATTATATACTGTATATATATACCCCGTGATTGGATTGAATGAATTTTTTTCTAGTATTTACCTTAAACGAGACAACTTTAATTTTTTCCTGGCTTTCTGTGTGAGCGAGTGAGAGAAAGCAGGCGAAGGTGAATGAAAAGGCACGTATGGAAAGCTGTGTGTGTGTGTGTGTGTGTGTGTGTGTGTGTGTGATTATACTTTGTGACAAGATTAACATGGATGGCTGGAGGGAGAGTGCGTGAGGCTGGTCCCAAATGAGGTCACGAAGGGGAACACGAAAGGTGGTCAGTCTCACACAAGCCAAGGGAATAAATGACTTTGAACTACAGGCACTGACTAGAAAAAGAATGGTAAATATATTCATACACGTGTACTCTAATAATAATAATAATAATAATAATAATAATAATAATAATAATAATAATAATAACTTTGGACTGTGTTTATTATTATTATTATTATTATTATTATTATTGTTATTATTATTATTACTTTTTTTACTACTACTACTTCTACTATTACTATTACTACTACTACTAGTTATTATTCCATTTCTGTTCTTCTCTTACCGTTATAGTGCCAAATAAAATTATAACCCAGATTCTGTCACGAGTCAAAATACGTATCCAGGTTTTGTTGTTGTTGTTGTTGTTGTTGCTGTGAATCATCTGCCTCATCATACATCATCATACATACATACATACATACATTCCAGTGAACCAATTACAACAACGCTTAATAATATATATATTTTTTTTTTTTACCTCAACCTAAGGACTGTAGGTTGTCAGTAGCCCGTGACTCTTGCGAGGCCCCGAGATTATTGGGTGTCGCACCAGATGAGACAGTGGAGCTTCGTGGTGGTAATGTTGGTACCGTAGCTTCTCTTCTGTCCCACTAGATGACCACCACACCTTATTTATACACGTCACTATCAGGAGACAAGGGCAGCTACACCGTCACTCACAGCATCTTGCAGGGTTTATTCTAAGGAAAATTTACAACTGCACAAACTCTGATGGGAGGCCCGAACGACCTAAACCAGTGGTTCCCAAACCGGGGGGCGCGCAACCACTTGTGGTTTCACATCTGCTGTAAATACGTTTGATAATCTTCACTGTTTAAGATATAATTTGTAATGTGAAATGTGGTATTCTATGTCATATATTATGATTTATGTAATATGTATGATTGCATTATATGGTAAGGTTAATGAAAATCAAAATATGTTCTGGTCAGCTATCAGTGACTTCTATTGTGGTTCCTTCCTAGTTTATGACACCCTAGCCATGCAAATTCAAACAAAGTACAAATTTACAACTGCACAAATCTGGATTTACAACTGCACATTTTGAATTTACAACTGCACAAAAGGGGTACAACTGCACGTTAGAATAAACCCTGGCATCTTGGAATCTATACTATAAATAGCAAACCGTCTCTGTTTGTCCTCTTTTCACTCGAAAATGGTTACACCTACATCCAAAACCCATATATATTCTGAATCACCATCACCAGGCGCAGGTTTTGGTATGACGTAACATGACGTAACTTGACGTAAAAATTACGTCATCTACTATAAATTAGCTAAAATAACCCGGTTTCACTCCCAAAACTATATATTCTGATTCAGCACCACATGACGTAACATGACGTAACTTGATGTAAAAATTACGTTAAAATGTCAAATATTCTATTTTCCGGTTAAAACCATAAAGAAAAGCTCGAATTTCCGTTCGAGCTGCTAAAAACGCGCGCCAAATGTACTGTACAGTACAGTACAGCCATGGTTGATAGTGCTGGACCAGGGTCCAAGGAGTGTAGGAGAGCAACTGAACAGAGTTCGAACAAGTGAATTTTCCAAACCATTCTCAACGTTGAGAGAGGTTTAGAAGACTCACTTTTTCGAACTCTGTTCAGTTGCTCTCCAACACTCCTTGGACCCTGGTCCACCACTATCAACCATGGCTGTACA
>JAWQEG010003785.1:0-117075 GCA_033782935.1 Petrolisthes cinctipes | reverse complement strand
GTGTGTGGGTGTCATGTGGTGTGTTGTTGTCGTGTGTTGATAGTGTTGGTGATGGTGGTGGTTGTGTAATGTTAATGTGTTGTGGTGGTGGGTGTGGTTGTGATGTTGTTGTTGGTGGTGGTGTTGATGGTGGTGGTGTAGTGGGTGTAGTGGTGGGTGTGGTAGGTGTAGTGTGAGGGTATCATATGCTTGTGGTGGTGTGTTGTTGTGGTGATGGTGGTGATGGTGTTGGTGTAGTGTGATGGTGTCATATGTTTGTGGTGGTGTGTGTGGGTGTAGTGGTGGTGGTGTAGTGTGATAAATTTGAGAGTTTATGATGTTTGTTAAGTATTCATTATCTGTGTTGAGTATTATCCATGAGGTCAGGAATACAGGTTTAATTAATGGGGAAATGTTGTGTTGGTAAATCTGGAGCAACTGAATCCTCCAAACTATTCTAAGCAACAGACAGAACACCATTATTTTTCCTAGTCTGGCTCTGTTTCCTGACATATTTTGGAGGAATAAAGGCACTCCAATGTACCAGAAGTGTATTGCCATCTTAAGCATACAATGGACTGTAATATTGTGAATCAAGATCTGCTGGTTATTTGTATGTATGTATGTATGGTATTTATTTACCTGTGTGTATGTTAGTGTTATTCACAGTGTATATATATTCAGTGCGTGTTTTATTTACCGTGTGTGTGTGTGTGTCTGTGTGTTTGAGAGAGAGAGAGAGAGAGAGAGAGAGAGAGAGAGAGAGAGAGAGAGAGAGAGAGAGAGAGAGTGTGTGTGTGTGTGTGTGTGTGTGTGTGTGTGTGTTGTCAAGTACTGATTTCACACCTAACAATAGCAAGTTGAGGTAAAAAAAAAAAAGTTGGTCAGCATACCAACATTAATAAAAATATAAATTATATGCTACCACATCTGTCTTGTTTTTCATCAGTATTTTGACTTCAACCTGTCCACCAAGACATTCGAAAATTTCCTTCCCCTAACCCCTCCCCCCCCCTCCCCCCCCAATTTTTTTTTTATAAATAATTGTGTCATCGAATGTTTTGGTGTGTGTGTGTGTGTGTGTGTGTGTGTGTGTGTGTGAAAAGGTGTGATGGTTTGTGTAAGTGGTATGTGTTTGAGAGAGAGAGAGAGAGAGAGAGAGAGAGAGAGAGAGAGAGAGAGAGAGAGAGAGAGAGTGCGTGTGTGTGTATATGTGTATTTTACTATATAAATTCACCATCAACAACATGTATTAACCTAAAAATTTCAGTGTTTTTCTGTTTTATCTTTGTTTTAATGTTTTTCTGTTTTATCTTTGTTTTAATGTTTTTCTGTTTTATCTTTGTTTTAATGTTTTTCTGTTTTATCTTTGTTTTAATGTTTTTCTGTTTTATCTTTGTTTTAATGTTTTTCTGTTTTATCTTTGTTTTAATGTTTTCTGTTTTATCTTTGTTTTAATGTTTTTCTGTTTTCTCTTTGTAGGATCAGACAGTGTGGACGTGGGTCGACGAGGTGTTGAGAAGCAGAGGTCCATGTCTGGCTCCTCATCCCCTGTGACGTATGGTGGTAGTGGTGGGGGTAGTGGTGGTGGTGGTGGGGGAGGTGGTGGTGGTGGGGGAGGCTCATCCACTCACTCACTCAACGATGTCCACCTTCAGGTTAGTCATCCATTCATCCATCTGTCCACTTCTTTTACATCCACTTTTCTGAGTCTAACGTTTTCTGTATCCACTCCCATAATTTACTTTCTTACATAATCCACTTTTTTCCATAATCCATTTTTGTCTTTCTTGTTCTTCCTTTTCTCTAACTCTTTCTGTTTCCACATCCATAATTCATTTTCTTACATAATCCATTTTTGTCTTTTCTGTTTCTTTCCTATAACGCTTTCTGTTGTATCCACTCTCATCATCCACTTTCTTACATCCACTTTTTGTCCTTCCTATAGCCACTTTTGAACACTTGTATGTCCACTTTTTGTCCTTACTGTATCCACTCCCACCATCCACTTTCTTACATCCACTTTTATCCTTTTTGTTCCCACTTTTGAACACTTTTATATCCACTTTTTGTCCTTCCTATATCCACTCACACCATCCACTTTCTTACTTCCACTTCCTGTATCCACTTCCACAATCCAAACACATACCTTTTTACACCTATATTATAATAATCTCGACAGGTTCAATCAGTCAAATTCAATGAGACTGTTATATTATTATTATTATTATTATTGTTATTATTATTATTATTATTATTATTATTATTATTATTATTATTGTTATTATTATTATTATTATTATTATTATTATTATTATTATTATTATTATTATTGTAAGTTCTAAATAAATTGATGAATGGATATGAATAGATAAATGTATAAGAAATAGATGAATGAAAATGAATAGATAAATGTATAAGAAATAGATGAATGAAATTTATAGATAATTGTATACCTGTATATATAAAATTGATGAATGAAAATGAAAGATAAATGAATAGATAAATATGAATGAAAGTGAATAGATAAAAACACATAAAATTGATGAATGAAAATGAATAGATAAATATATATAAAATAGATAAATGAATAGATAAATATATATAAAATTACTGAATGAAAATGAATAAATAAATGTATATATAAAATTGATGAATGAAAATGAATAGATAAATATGAATGAAAAATGAATAGATAAATGTATATAACAATTCTGTATCTATATTTAGGATTTTACACACACTCTTCTTTCACTCTGTATCCATTCATTCATAAAACACTCATTGTTGTCTTTACTCTATTTACTCATTATTAACTTTATTTACTCTATTTACTCATTATTTACTATATTTACTCTCACCAATCTTGCGGTTTTTATATCCTGGCAAAAGTAGTGTACCAATTCCCGTCCAACTAAAATCTTATGAGCTTAATTTTATTCGATGCACTTTTCACTGCTGTCTGGGTCTGTACAGTTGGCGGCAAAAGTCCTGTCACCACATCTGTCAAGTCATCAAGTATGGTGTGGTGGAAATGTAAGCTTAGTTAAGAGGGGGAAAGTTTTGTGTTGGTAAATATGGAGCAACTGAATCCTCCAAACAAACTATTCCAAGCAACAGGACACCATTATTTTTGCTCCTCTGGTCCTGTTTCCTAGCATACTTTGGAGGAATCAAGGCACTCCAATGTACCAAAAAAGAATTACCACTTTAAGGACTCCGTGTACTACGTGTATATATGATAATTGTAGGTAATGGAGTCCTTCAAATATTGCCACGAAACACACACACCTATATGGAAGGAAACAAGCTCCTTCCATATAGGTGTGTGTGTTTCGCGGCAATATTTGAAGGACTCATTTATCTCCAATTTTCTGACTACATCACAACCCGGGTCCCTTAAGGAGATAGTATACGTTTGATAGATTGGAGTGCCTTGATTCCTCCAAAGTATGCCACGAAACAGACCTAGATGAAACAAAAAAGAAAAAAATAATGTTATCCTGTTGCCTGGAATAGTTTGGGGGCATAATTTACTCCAGATTTACAACCCAAAACAGTGTGCTCTATACCCCCTTAAGAAGCGTTGCTGAGTGACGTGACAGAACTTATGCCACCGACTGTACACGTGGTGATGGTGGTGGTGTATTTAGCCACAAAGGTTCGGGTTGATTTGTATTTATGGGTCTTGAAAGGACAGACGGATCGCTCGGCCACTCATCATCACTTTCGTAAGACGTGATTAGTTAGTTAGTTAGTGCCTTTTGTCCTCTTTCCATCTCAACGTCCTGACCCACAAAGGGACGTCTAAACTCAATTTTCTTGTTTTCCTCCCAGTGAATGCTTTCTTCTAAAAACACTATCCCTAATTTTCGAGAGGGACACTTTTCTCTCCACCTTTTTCTCACCCTAAGTTTCGGGAGGGACACTTTTTCTCTCCCCTTTTCTCATCCATTTATTCTCCCTAGATTTCTTCGAGAGGGACACTTTTCTCTCACCTTTTTTTCTCATCCATTTATTCTCCCTAAGTTTTGGGAGGGACACTTTTCTCTCCCCTTTTTCTCACCCTAAGTTTCGGGAGGGACACTTTTTTTCTCCCCTTTTCTCATCCATTTATTCTCCCTAATTTTTTTTTGGAGGGACACTTTTCTCTCCCCTTTTTCTCACCCTAAGTTTCGGGAGGGACACTTTTCTCTCACCATTTTTTCTCATCCATTTATTCTCCCTAAGTTTCGGGAGGGACACTTTTCTCTCACCATTTTTTCTCATCCATTTATTATCCCTAAATTTCTTCGAGAGGGACACTTTTCTCTCACCTTTTTCTCATCCATTTATTATTCTCCTTTTCAACTCGTGTACTCTGGAGACATGTTTTGCCACTGTAGATGCATTTTGTAGCTTTATCCCCATTAGATCTTTATTCCATTAGATCTTTATTCCATTAGATTTTTATTCCATTAGATCTTTATTCCATTAATACATTTCTACTTCGTCTCGCAAAGAGTTAACACATTTTGCTTCATACCACAATGCATTTTTTTTTACTTCCATAATGCAACCATTGTACATTCATGCACACATGTCTGAGTCACAGAGTACTTTTTCCCCACTCCTACTTCCGTTGTACAGTTGCCTACACTAGTAACGAGTACAGCATCAGGTGAGGTTGATGAAATGTAGTATCCACCATAAGGATGCTATATAAACAAACACAGTGGTGCCACATTTCTCAAAACCCACCAACAGACGCTGTACTCGTTACTTGTGGAGGCAACTGTGTGTGTTAAGACAGTAATATGGATGGGATTAACAGTTCCTCAATTCCATTTCCCAGTATGATACACAGGGTATACGGTATAAATTTACATTCCTTTAACTCAAAGCTAATGGATATCGTTAGTTTCTTCTTGTATGTAATTGAGAGCCACCTTTCACCTCACATAATTATTCAGAGTGTAACACGACTTTCTGCAGATACTTTCAGATGAGAAAGAGTATTGGTATGATATTCTGAGTAGAAAATCCTCTCTATACACATATGAATTATAAAAATTAATTTGAGTGTGAAGTGGACTATAGAAATAATGTGGTGAATGTGGGCAGACAGAGGGAGGAGGGGTGGTACCAGCCACGGACACTCTGGTTAGAATTATCTATTATGAACATTTTATGTATGTTTTGAAACATCATAGTACTATTTTCAAATGAAAAATCAATCTATTAATGATTCTAATGATCATTACATAATTTACTTATAAGGACAGCATTTCAGTATGCTATTGGTAAGGACATTGATAATAAGAAAAATAATGGAATGTTATCTTACACTTACACTCAAACTTATTCTTTTAACACAAATATGTATGGAAGATTTTCTACTCAGAATCACATATTCTTTAATTTCTGAAAGTATCCGCAGGGAACTCGTTTAACACTCTGTATATATATTTATATATATATACATTTAATAGTTAGCGCCTTTATTGTTTAATGAGAAAAAATTATATGTAATAGCGTTTGGTCTGAGTAGGCTATACCTCATATAACAACTTGATACAGGATATATATCATTATGCATGTAAGTCATATAATTATTACATTAGTATGAGTGCCAGGCATAATAAACTGACCATGGCCTCATTACTGTAGCTGATATACTTCTTTAGTTAAAGCTGCTTATACGGCTATTATCCTTTGTTACTGTATATTATTTTCCTGTATTAGTATTTATATTATATTATATATATGTTGATTCATACACACGTCTAACCATAAGTGGGTATTGCCTGCAGTGATGTTAGCAGCAATAAATTTAAGGTTTGGGTAACACACTTTTGGTATATTGGAGTGCCTTGATTCCTCCAAAGTATGCCAAGAAACAGGACCGGAAGAACCAAAATAATGGTGTTATGTTGCTGAAAATAGTTTGGAGGAATCATTTGCTCCAGAGTTACCAACACTCTACTACCTCCTTAATAAGGTTTTAGTGGCTCTTTGGACTTGAGCCAATGCCTATCTTTTTCTTCAGCTGTCTCTCCTTTCTTTCCTTTACGTTCTTGCTTGCTGTCCTTCCTCTCCGTCTGCGTCTTCTTCTCTCTTCGTGATACACTGGGGGTCAATACTTCTGTCCCGATCTGAGACAACACAACATGAATCTCTACCAAGTGAAGTAATTAGGGAGGAGTGAGTTGGGATGTGAGGTGGGTGGAGATTCATGCATGTTGTGCCTCGGTTTCCAAGCCCCCCTATATGTCCCTGTTCACCTAGCAGTAAGTAGGTACCCGGCTGTAAGAGCAAGGATAGCAAACCTTGTAAGCTGGGGGAAGATGTGTTGATGTAACTAGACTCGACTGCCTTAATGACCAACACCATGAGTCCATAGGCATAAAGCCCTAAATCATTTTTTTTTTTTTTTTTTTTGTGCCTCGGACCAGGACAGAATTATTATTTATCCCACAATATACACGGTCATTCTGGCCAAACATAATCTTCTATTTTCATTTATTCATCTATAAATTAACTATACATGTGTCTCTTCCACTGCATCTGGAGCAAATGATTCCTCCAAACTATTCCAAGCAACAGAACACCATTATTATTTTTTATTCATCCTGGTCCTGTTTCCTGGCTGGCATACTTTGGAGGAATCAAGACACTCCAAATGTAACAAAAGTGAATTACCCCCTTAATTAACGTTCTGAACTATAAATAAGCACAATCATATCTTTTCCCTTTTATAAATTTACGATGCATTCCCCTTTAATAATCTATAGTCCTACTCACGTGCAATTGGACACAGAAATTCGTGGCACAGCCCAAGTGAAAGATGGTCAATTTCTCCCAATATCAAGTTACCTAGTGCCAAATAGGAGACACCAGGGGCAGAAGTCAGTATTAAGGATGGTAATAAAAAACAAGTACCTGATAATAGACATTGGTTACTCAAATGGGACAAGTATCTTTCACCTGGGCTGTACACACCAATTCCTGTGTCCAACTGTACCATACATTCCCCGTTTATAATCTCTAGTCCTTACCCACTTGACTCTTCCACTACCACACACCTTACACTGACCCGTTAACTTAGGTTGTGTTGCAGGAGAAGAGATGCTCTGGACCGATCGAGAAGCCAAGGTTGTTAGCGCCTCGCCTCACCCTCCAGAAGTCTGTATCCACGCCCTCCATCCTGGCCAACGCTAACGCCATCACGCCCCAACAGCAGCCTCAGTAAGTACTCTCTCTACCTAAGTATATACCGTAATTCGTAAGTGTGTATGTACAGCCACAATCAATATATATCCACCAACACTTTCCTTCCATCGTCGTAAATATTATCTTGGTAATAATGAACAACACGTGTATGATTTTGCAGCACCTCATAATAATAATAATAATTGAGGGGGTTGAGTTGACGTAAGGTGTTGTTGTAGGATTGTATTTTATATGATACTGATTTATTTGTACGATGGAAGGAAAGTGTTGGTGTTTATTTGATTGCAGCTGTACACTCGACTCGTAAATTCTCGACCACGTGCCAAAGTGTTTATGTCATCTGAGCTGGTAACACTGTGTGGGGAAGGTGTTATTGTAGGTGAAAGATTGTATCATATCTTTCCACAATGTTCCACCTATTCTGATTCTTCTTCCCCCATTCAGTGTTGCCAGCTCAAATGACACAAGCATCTTAGAACGTGGTCGCGAATTTACGAGCTCGAGTGTACAGTAATCCCTCATTATCCAGTGTTGTTACGGTTGTGTATTGTACTGTTTTTTGTAATGAGTGTGTGTACAGTAAAATCTTGTTGTGTGTGTACAGTCACGAGCACTAATAAGTATTCAGGTGTGCTTCGAATACCTAGAGACAGTAAATAGATGCACAATAAGATCTCCATTGGAATTATTTTGTTCGTTGGTGAATTGCATGGACTGTTCAATGCTTCACCCAAAGCTGTATTACTTATTAGTGCTGGTGACTGTACATTGCACACCCACAAACCCAGTGGTGGATAGTGAGGGTTTTTACTCTACATGGATTCTTAGACAACAGTAATTTTATATACACACATAACAACAATGTAAAACGAGGGGATACTGTAAAAAAAAAAAAAAAAAAAAAAAAAAAAAAAAACTACCAATATCATCATTATTATTATTGTTATTATTATTATTATTTTGGTTTGTTTGTGTGCATATTCTCTTGGGATCGGTGCTTAAGGGACCCTGTGATGTAGTTAGAAAATTGGATATAATTGAGTCCTTCAAATATTGCCACGAAACACACACACCTATATGGAAGGAGCTTGTTTCGTGGCATGGTCAGGAGGAATCAGAAGCCTCCAATTCTCATACACGATCACAGGGTCCTAAAGGGAGAACCTCTTTTAGATAAATTGAAAGAGTAATAATTCCTCCAAACTAAACCATGAAACAAAATAAATCACCTCAATGTTACTAACAGGGGATTTATATGCTGTTTCGTGACATAGTTTGGAGGATTTAGTAGCCATTTAATTTACCATAAAAAAGAGATTCTATCCTTAATTTCTTGAGATGACTTTTGGGGTCTGGAAAAACATCTTGTGGTGAATGTTTCTGGGAAGCATATTACTGTATGTTGATGTCAGCACTGGAAAATTTGGTTTGCATTCTCTGGAGATGGTTATTCGTCTGTCTGTGTGTATGTGTGTTTGTTTGGTAATTGGCATTCTCCGGTGGGCCTTTTCTTTCGGTGTGTGTGTGTGTGTGTGTGTGTGTGTGTGTGTGTGTGTGTTGTGTGTGTGTGTGTGTGTGTGTGTTAATGTGAGTGAGTGTGCGTGTGTGTGTTAGTGTTAGTGTGTGTGTGTGTGTGTGTGTGTGTGTGTGTGTGTGTGTGTGTGTGTGTGTGTGTGTGTGTGTGTGTGTGTGTGTGTGTGTGTGTTTCCTGGAGGTGATTTTCTTTGCGTCTGTCGAGGGTAAAACATTTTGTGTCACGGGTCTGTGGACTTTCTCTCTCTATCTACCTCCCGTCACCAGCCAACATATCCTTGGTGGTGAGGCATGCGTTTCTTGGTTGGTTGGTTGGTTGGTTTATGGGTGTGTGGGAATCTTTTGTTTTGTTTTTCAGTCTTCTCGCTCGCTGTGGTGTGGTGATTTATTCTGGGTGTGTTGGTGTTAAGTATCGTTCAGTTTTTTTTTCTATGCAGGGGTTATGGGAACACACAACTCCTGATCTATATTCGTCATTGAAATGTTTACTATCTTTACATCATACCTTACTTATCTTTACGAATATTTTTTTGTTTGTTTCCTGTTTCGTGAAGGAAGTGAGTGAAAAGCATTTATTCTATATCTTTAAGAATTTTTTTTTCCTGTTTCGCGAATGAAGGAAGTGAAAAGCATTTATTCTTACATACTTGTTAGTTGTATTATCTATCAATAGGAAATGAAAACACACACACACACACACACACACACACACACACACACACACACACACACACACACACACACACACACACACACACACACACACACACACACACACACACACACACACACACACACACATCTCTCCTGTAACTCGACTGCTTCAGTATGCATTCCTTTTATTCTCATTTTGTCTTAATTAAGGGGGTATATAGCACATTGTTTTGGGTGGTAAATCTGGAGCAAATGATTCCTCCAAACTATTCCAGGCAGGCAACAGGATACCATTATTATTATTATTATTTTCATCTGGGTGTGTTTCCTGGCATACTCTGGAGGAATCAATGCACTTCAGTCTATCAAAAGTATACTATCCCCTTAAATAAAGGCCAGAAGACCATATAATCGGAAATGCCTTTGTTCCTTAAAGCAATTAGGAGATGAGATAATATTTCCGATTGAAATACAAGACAAAGAAATGTAAGCAAATAAAAACTGGGAATAAAAAGAGGGGGTTTAGATGGAAGTGCAGTGTTTGGTGTATGTATGTATAGGATAGAAAAGGAGAGAGAAAGTGAGAGAAAAGGAGAGAAGGAACGAAAGTGAGTGAAAGAGGGAAAGTGGGAGTGACAGAAAGGGAAGGAGAGAAGGAGAGAGTTAGTGAAGGAGGAAGGAGAGAAGGAGATAGTTAGTGAAGGAGAGAAGGAGAGAGTTAGTGAAGGAGGGAGGAGAGAAGGAGAGAGGAGGAAGGAGAGAGTTAGTGAAGGAGGGAGGAGAGAAGGAGAGGAGGAAGGAGGAAGGAGAGAAAGAAGAGAGATAGTGAAGGAGGAAGGAGAGAAGAAGAGAGTTAGGGAAGGAGGAAGGAGAGAAGAAGAGAGTTAGGGAAGGAGGGAGGAGAGAAGGAGAGAGTTAGTGAAGGAGGAAGGAGAGAAGAAGAGAGTTAGCGAAGGAGGAAGGAGAGAAGGAGAGAGTTAATGAAGGAGGGAGGAGAGAAGGAGAGAGTTAGTGAAGGAGGAAGGAGAGAAGGAATGAGCTAGTGAAGGAGGGAGGAGAGAAGGAGGAGGAGAGATTGGAGTAATGCACCAGTGATCAAAACAGTATCAGAAAAAAGCAACTTAGTAGATTGTTTCCTTAGAGAATAATTATATATAAGTGTTCAATCTGTGTAGCCGACGTGAGTGAGTGAGGATGGTGTAGGTAAAGACAGTGATACAGGCGACCTACTGTACTGTATGTCTGTATGTGGCAGTATGGAGAGGCGTCCCTAAAGCTGATATAACGATACATTTAGTTTTACAGTAGAAGGCCTGTCTTTCCCCTCTCTCTTTCCCTCCTTCATGTCAATCCCTGTCAGTATCTCTCTTAGGTTCTATCTAATCTAAATATTCTCGTGGTGTCTGTCTCTCTGTCACACACACACACACACACACACACACACACACACACACACACACACACACACACACACACACACACACACACACACACACACACACACACACACACACACACACACACACACACACACACACACACACACACACACAAAATCTCTCTCTCTCTCTCTCTCTCTCTCTCTCTCTCTCTCTCTCTCTCTCTCTCTCTCTCTCTGTCTCTGTCTCTGTCTCTGTCTCTGTCTCTCTCTCTCTCTCTCTCTCTCTTTCTCTCTTTCTCTCTTTCTCTCTCTCTATCTCTCTATCTCTCTATCTCTCTCTCTCTCTAATCTCTCTCTCTCTCTCTCTCTCTCTCTCTCTCTCTCTCTCTCTCTCTCTCTCTCTCTCTCTCTCTCTCTCTCTCTCTCTCTCTTCTCTCTCTCTCTCTCTCTCTCTCAACAAAGAGTATCGTGGATGAAGGGCACTGCACCAGGTCTTCTAAGCATGAGCATGATAACGTGGGCTCCTTGTCATTTGATTCTTAGGGGCGTATGCAATAACATCCATGGTGGGTGTTGTCGATGGTTCAGTACAGGTCCAGTGGCGTTCAATAATAATCATCCACATACGGGTATATCAAACAATTTACTGTGTAATGTTTTCATGTTCACATATGATGTTATTGTTTGAAGTAGTGTGTAGCTGCTTGTAGTAAATTAAAAGATGGTAGTTAATTTGTGTGTGTGTGTGTGTGTGTTATTGTTTTAAGTAGTGTGTAGCTGCTTGTAGTAAATTAAAAGATGGTACTTAACGTGTGTGTGTGTGTGTGTGTGTGTGTTATTGTTTTAAGTAGTGTGTAGCTGCTTGTAGTAAATTAAAAGATGATAATTAACCTATTTATTGGAACGTTTATCATTTAGGGAAAAGAGGGAAGCTGTCAAACTCTTACGTGATTACCCCAATATGGATGATTATATTTAACCTCGACTTTACAACATACGTGAAACATTTTGATCCATAAAACGAACGTCTCTGATTTTTTGTGATTTCCCGTGCACTGATACTTTTGTGACTCCCCTCCCCGTGCACTGATATTTTTGTGACTCTCTTCCTGTGCACTAATACTTTTGTGACTCTCTTCCTGTGCACTGATACTTTTGTGACTCCCTCCCTGTGCACTGATACTTTTGTGACTCCCTCCCCGTGCACTGATACTTTTGTGACTCCCTCCCCGTGCACTGATACTTTTGTGACTCCCTCCCCGTGCACTGATACTTTTGTGACTCCCTCCCCGTGCACTGATACTTTTGTGACTCCCTCCCCGTGCACTGATACTTTTGTGACTCCCTCCCTGTGCACTGATACTTTTATGACTCCCTCCCTGTGCACTGATACTTTTATGACTCCCTCCCCGTGCACTGATACTTTTATGACTCGGTGAACTAATTGTATTAACCTACTATCCCACCTACTATGTTCCACCTACTCTGATTCCTCCCCAAATAAATGTTACCAGTTCAAATGGCATAAAAAACATCTAAGTACGTGGTCGCGAATTTACGAGCTCGGGTGTACATATAGTGTCATTATAAACTTTCAAGGATATTTGAAACAAAATATTCTTAGCTTGTTCATTTTTTAACTATTAGAAATGTAAGTACGATGTGCATAAATATATACGAGTAAAAAAAATATCTATCATACTCCTGTTTTTCACATGGAAAGATGAGAATTCCCTCCTCATTATTTTCATCTTCCACACGCACCTTTGCATCATGTTAATATCCCCATTACTTCTTTGACCAGTTTGCTGTTCACACCAGTATCATATGCAAGGGATTTTCCACATTTCTTTTCTCTCTACTCTATCGTATGCGTTTTTCATATACAGTCGGGGTCAAAAATAATCATCCCAATAAGGGTAACCCAAGTAAAATTTTGACAGCTTCCCTCTGTTCAATTAGCTGATAAACTTTCCAATAGATAGGTTATATAACATCTTCTAATTTTCTGGAAGCAGCTACACACTACTTAAAACAATAACATCATAATTATGTGAACGTTAAAATATATTAGACAACAAATTGTTTGGAGTTACCCATATGTGGATGATTACTATTGACCACGACTGTACATAAAGTCTTCATGCAGTTTCTTTCCATTTCCCTGGGTACCTTCTTAGCTATGTATGAGAGGGCAAAGGTCTACGGTACATAGTCGACGCTCCCTCCCCTGAAGCACTCCTCATACGTGTACAAATATCTTGTTACTATTTGCACTCTTCCACTTGGTAACACAGCACTTTGCATCTTGTCTATACGACTGATCGAGTAGGTTGAGCGCTAATAGTCGTGTCGTGAACTTAATATAGTGAAAACATACACCGTCTAAGCTTCTGGTATATTACGTCGTGTATCAACAGGAATTTCCTAATGGTTTACGAGTTACGTTTAATCTTCGGACAAAACCACGATACACGACTATAGACGCTCACTGTACATACATTGAGTGACAAGTCTTTTCGTCGCTTTGTTTGACAATTTCATACATACAACAAATCTCACTTGGACCCAAACCAAGACTGTTACAATCCGAGGTCAAATGGTTCTGTAATTACCAGATGTTTTCACTAAATTTCTGGACACCACGTTTGTCCTTCACTGTACAGTCACGAGCACTAATAAGTATCCAGGTGTGCTTGGAATACCTAGAGACAGTAAATAAATGCACAATAAGATCTCCATTGGAATTACTTCGTTGGTGAATTGGACTGTTCAAAGCTTCAACCAGAGCTGTATACATATTAGCAGTGCTCGTGACTGTACTGTGCCTACCCATAGCTACCTCCTATCTACCTACGTACCTACACCCGTTGCCACACCTGCCTACTATATAATACACTACAGCCAGTCACCCGCCCTGAGTGAGACAGACACAGACCTAAGCTTGGAGTACCAGCCACAAACCCCTCCCTGCCAACACCAACACCACCATGTTAGGGATGGTGGAAACTGGGCTTCCCGTAGAGCCACTATCGCCACCACCACCACCACTATACCTTCGCCCTCATCACCACCATTCTCAGATCAAGATCCCCTTCATCACCATCTTGCTGCTACCAAAAATGTTATACCAAAGAAGCTGTAAGTTAATTGATGTTTGTACTCTGACGTACAGTACAGGCCTTGCTATTTATACTGAGCAAGTGGAAATTCAGAGGAAAATTTGTACAAAAGAACATTTATATATATATACTATATTTTTCATACATAGTATTTTATCAATTTGAATTACACAGGTATTGTTGATATGCTTTTTTTATGCTTTGTATATTAATTTAAGTACTTTATTTGCATTTAAGTCCACCTTTTCCTGATTTCCAGTGTATGTTCTGTTTTGGTATACTCGTGTAAGACCATTATTACCATTAAGAAGAGTAAGCAGCGTAATTATTCGGTACTGGATCTGTGCTACACGGTCTGGGATTCACGGGGGAAATAATTACAGGAGGATGGAGTAGTCTGAGCTCTGAGTAATGACGTGTAATTAGGCTCCCTGATGGTGGTACTCTCACCCGGGTATTGCTTTCATTAATCCTTACACCCACTTGGCTAGACTATGTACACACACACACACACAGGAATGGCAAGAAAGCGATACACCACACCTACACCTTACTAATTAGATTCCATCACTTGGCTACACACACACACACACACACACACACACACACACACAGGAATGGCAAGAAAGCAATACACCACACCTACACCTTACTAATTAGATATTAACCTAACCTAACCTAACCTAATTAGATTCCGTCACTTGGTTCTTAAATACGTAAGAGGTAATTTGGAGTCAGAGTTTAAGGTATACTATCCCCTTAAGTGTTTCTAATTCGCAGAGAGAAAGAGAGAGTGATCTATTTTCCTATACAAGTTTCTAAATGTGTCAATAATTTTTATGTACTGTTGTAGGGAACGGAAAACACATTTGTCAGTCTCTGGATGTATTCTTAGTTGGAATTGATGTGCTGTATATATAATTATAATTCTAATTCTCTCTCTCTCTCTCTCTCTCTCTCTCTCTCTCTCTCTCTCTCTCTCTCACAAACAAAGAAACACATCCTCTCTCACTCTCTCACACAGACACACACACACATTCTCTCCCTCTCTCTCTCTCTCTCTCTACAAATTAACGAAATGAGTAACACGCATGAGGCCGTAATTCTTGGCGATTTTAATTGACCAGTAACAAAGTGGGGAGAACCATTATCAGCTCACTATGGACAAGACCTTTATACTAACTTACAAGAGAGCTCTCTTATCCAATTTGTTAATAGCCCAACTCGTGGAAATAACGTTCTTGACCTAGTATTTGCAACAAAAGAAGACTTGATAGGGAATATTAACGTGGGTGATGAGTTTACTAATAGCGACCACCGCATAATCACATTCAGTATAAATTTCAATAGAAGCGAAATAAATTACAGCTACGAAAAAATCCCCGACTTTAGAAAAGCTAATTTTCACCAACTCGGAGCGATACTAAAAGATACCGATTGGAAATGTCTGCGAGACACTATTGACATTAATACACAATGGAACTTTTTCATTAATGCATACACAAAAGCGGTCAAAGATAGCATACCGTTAAAAAACCGACGTTCAGCACAAAACTTAAAGCCCAAGTGGTGGAGTAATGAGATAGCCGACTGTTTACGCGCCAAAAAGAACGCCCACAATAGAGTAAAAATCACAGACGACAATGACGAGCGGGCCAAGTTTACATACTGACGAAGAAAAGCTTAAAAGTTAATCAAACAGAGTAAAAAGACCATTGAAAAACACGTTGCAAACCAAAGTAAGACAAACCCGAAAGAGTTCTACAGTTATATTCGGCATAAGAAAGTACTCACGTCAACTATCGGACCACTACTTGATGAGAATGGGGGACTTTACTACAGATGAAGAGCGAATGAGTGGTATCCTTAACACTTTCTTTGCATCAGTCTTTATTACAGAAAACCCGAACGATATACCAGCAGAAACAGTCCAAAACGAAAACTATCGCCCTATCAGCCTAACCTCAGTCGTATGCAAAATGCTAGAGACAATCATACGAGATAAACTTACAAATCACTTAGGGAAAACAACACGGTTTTCGTAATAAACGCTCTTGCCTAACGAACCTGTTAGACTTTTTAAATGACATTTTCAATTAATATGATAAGAGTAAAGCAGTAGACATAATTTATCTAGATTTCCAAAAGGCCTTTGACAAAGTTCCCCATAAACGCTTAATATCTAAACTAAAATCACACAGAATCCAAGGCGATACCGTAAGATGGAAAGAGAACTGGCTAAGAAACCGAAAACAATGCGTGGTAATAAATGGAAAATCATCTAGTTGGACAGGCGTTACGAGCGGGGTGCCACAGGGGTCAGTTTTAGGGCCAATCCTATTCCTAGTTTACATAAATGACATAGACGATGGCCTCTCATGTATAATATCGAAGTTTGCCGATGACATCAAGATTGCAAATACAGTACTCACTAATGCACAGACTAAAGAAATGCAAGATAATCTCTATAAATTGTCAAATTGGGCGAAAACTTGGCAAATGTCCTTCAATGCAGATAAATGTAAAGTGCTCCACATCGGACATCGTAACGTAGCAGCAAACTACTCATTAAATGGTAAGCAACTGAAAAGCGTGGATCAAGAGATAGACTTAGGGGTAACAGTATCAAGTAACCTAAAACCCAGTCAGCAGTGTACGGAAGTAATTAAGAAAGCAAATAAAACTATCGGCTTTATTGGCAGAGCATTCGAGTATAAGTCTAAAGACACAATCCTCACTTTGTATAATTCATTGGTCTGTCCCCTTATGGAATACTGTGTTCAAGCCTGGTGCCCATACTACCAGAAAGATATAGCAAAATTGGAACGAGTCCAACGTAGAGTTACCAAAATGATACCAAGTCTAAGAAACAAAGCGTATGAGGAGCGGCTAAGTGAACTAAATCTATTCCCATTGACACAACGTAGACTGAGAGGGGACTTAATCCAGGTATTTAAAATAATCAAAGGCATAGATAATATGGACTGTAACAAATATTTCAATATCGATCAATCAAACTACACGAGAGGAAACGGCTGCAAAATCATAGGTAAATCTTTTAATTCGCACGAATCCAAGAATTTCTTTTTTAACCGAGTCGTTAACTTATGGAATGGGCTTCCCTGTAACGTAATAGACTGTAACACCGTAGACAGCTTCAAACGTCGCTTAGATAAACACCTTGCGTCTAATCCCCGACTTACAATGTTTACTAATGAATAATTTTGCCCATTACAGGTGGTGAGTTAGCCAAATTTCACCTACTTTCTATCTTTCCTATAAAATTTCCTTGTTGAGTATTTCTGCCAACCCCACAAGGTTCCCATTCCTGACTTTATTTCCTGTACGGGTCAGGCCGGAGGGATTGGAGGGTGGGGAGAGAGCCTTCTACTTTGCTATCCTTACCTACGACTATCACTGGGGAGTAATTCATTCTCTACCAGTAACCTTCTAATCAGGTCACCTCGTGTGGACTGTAAGGTCTGTTGTGGTCTGTGTTTCTATGTAACTCTCTCTCTCTCTCTCTCTCTCTCTCTCTCTCTCTCTCTCTCTCTCTCTCTCTTTACATATCGCTACTATAATTATTGTATTGAGCTGTACACAAAGTCTTAGACCAGAAGATAGATAGGAATGCCTCGAAAGTATAATTATTACCCTGCAGCTTGTGACAGTCGTAGTGGATTAGGCAAGATGGAGAAAAGAAGCTCCTTTACAAATATAACTGTATAAATATAAAATAAATATTAATATAAATATAAATATAAATTTTCCCTAGATATAATTTCGCTCTGTGTCACGGGGCATTTAAGGAGAGAGTATACTTTTGGTCTGTACATACATTGTAGTGCCTTGATTCCTCCAAAGTATGCCACGAAACAGGACCAGATTAACAAAAATAATGGGGCCTCTTGCTGGGAATAGTTTGGAGGAATCATTATCTCCAAAAATGCCTAAACTATACCCTCTCTTTTTTTAAAGGGATATTCATACAGCCCACTAAGTATTACATAAAATTAATAACTGTATTATATTTGATTATGGGGATAGTATACTTTTGGTATACTATTGATTCCTCCAAAGTATGCCAGGAAACAGAACCAGATTAACAAAAATAATGGTGGTCTGTTGCTGGGAATAGTTTGAAGGAATCAGTTGCTCCAGATTCACCATCAGTATACTACCTCCTTAAGGGAATAGTTACACAGTGTTGATAAAAAATGGAGCAATCGATTCCTCCAAACTAGTTCAGGCAACAGACCACATTAGTTTTTGTTAATCTGGTCCTGTTTCCTGGTGTACTTTGGAGGAATCAAGGCACTCCAACGTACCTAAAGTATACTCTCCCCATAAATTCCTGATTCAGCAAGAAAGTGTTAATGGAGAAAAAAAGCTCCTTCACAAATATAACTGTATAAATATGAATATAGATATAAATATAAATACAAAATAAACAGTATAAATATAACTGTATAAAAGTTATTCATGTTGGACTGTGTGTAGTGATCTGCTGTTCTCCTGGTTCTGGTCTGTTGTTGTTGTTGTTGTTGTGGTTGTCCTGTTGTTGTCTGCTGTTGTTGGCTGCTGTTGTTGTTATCCTGTTGTTGTCTGTTGTTATCCTGTTGTTGTCATCCTGTTGTTGTTATCCTATTGTTGTCTGTTGTTGTCATCATCCTGTTGTTTTGTGTGTGTTATGTGTTGTGTTCAGCCTAACACAACAATAACCCAGGTAGAGTACAAAAGGACCGATTGTGGTAGCTGAACTCTATCTGTTGTGAATAGGTTGGTATTAATGAATTTCGTCAGTAGTCAGTCACCCATGATATAATATTTACCTCGTTACAAATATAGAGAATAATGTAGTTTTGTTTGTAGTCATTACTCTATCGGACACACACACACACACACACACACACACACACACACACACACACACACACACACACACACACACACACACACACACACACACACACACCAATGAATACAGTGGTAGGGTTTACACACACACACACACACACACACACACACACACACACACACACACACACACCAATGAATACAATGGTAGGGTTTATTCATAAGTAGATGAGAATATTTATGGGTGACTGTACATCCGTAGATTGTATATGGAATAGTTCCTTAGCAATTCCAAAAACTATACAGATATGCCGACGCATCTTGCTTCCTGTACACTCGTGATATGAAATTTCTGACCAGAGACGAACGGCAGGCACCACACACACACACACACACACACACACACACACACACACACACACACACACACATACCCTGCATTCGAACTCAGCCTCTATAGGTGTACTGGGTGGGGAAATGAGCAATACCAGGCGATTCGAAGTTTTCTGCTCCTCACACTCTGGTCGGAAATTATGTATCACGAGTGTACAGCCGATATTGTCGTATTTATTGTGCAAAGAAATCAGTAGGACATCAAAATATAATAATAAAACAACTTATGTCAACGCAAGCAACGAACCCTTCCATTATATTTATGAGGTGCTGCTAAATTATACATGTTGTTGTTGTTTATTACCAAGATAATTATTACTATGAATGAAGAAAGGTTTAGGTGGATATTTAAATGACATCGACTTGGGGGGGGGGGGGGTTAGGGAATAGGGGACAGGCTTTCTACCCACCCCAAGCCTGTCCCCCTATTCCCGCACCCCCCAAGCCCCCCCCCAAGCCGGTCCCCTACTCCCGCATCCCCTTAAGGGACCCTGTGATGTAGTAAGAAAATTGGAGGTATATGAGTCCTTCAAATATTGCCACGAAACACCACTTACATGGAAGGAGTTTGTTTCGTGGCATAGTGAGCAGGAATCAGATGCTTTCAATTTTCATACACGATCACGGGGTCCTTAACGGGGTTGCATAGTGTTGATAAATCTGGAGCAACTGATTCCTCCAAACTATTCCCTGCAACAACAGGCCGGCCTCCAGTATTTGTTGTTGTTAATCTGGTCCTGTTGTTTCCTGGCATATTGAGGAGGAAACAGTAGCCCTCCCATGTACCACCAAAAGTATATGACCCCCTTATGGACCCAGGGCATGTAACGTAATGAGGTGTGTGTGTGTGTGTGTCTGTCTGTCTGTCTGTCTGTGTCTGTCTGTCTGTCTGTCTGTCTGTCTGTCTGTCTGTCTGTCTGTCTGTCTGTCTGTCTGTCTGTCTGTCTGTCTGTGTGTGTGTGTGTGTGTGTGTGTGTGTGTGTGTGTGTGTGTGTGTGTGTGTGTGTCAAATACAGAGCACGTGAACCCTGGAGACAAACACTCAATTAGCAGTCATTAGTCTGGTCTTGATATTGACACAACCCTGGCCTTTACTCACAGTGGATTATGTCATTAAGGAGGAGACCGTGGTGTAGTATGAATTTGGGAGGTAATTGAGTCCTTCAAACATTGACACGAAACACCAGTTATATTGAAAGAGTTTGTTTCGTGGCATAGGCAGGAGAATTCAGAAGCCTCCTATTCTAATTCACCATCACAGTGTTGGTAAATCTGGAGTAACTGATTCCTCCAAACTATTCCAAGAAACAGACCACCATTATCTTTGTTCATCTGGTCCTGTCTGTTCCCTGGCATACTTTGGAGGAATCAAGGCACTCCAATGTACCAAAAGTATACTATCCCTTTAACGAGGCAGTACAGTGTGTATTGTTGGTAAATCTGGAGTAACTGATTCCTCCAAACTATTCCAAGAAACAGACCACCATTATCTTTGTTCATCTGGTCCTGTTCCCTGTCATACTTTGGAGGAATCAAGGCACTCCAATTTACCAAAAATATTATACTATCCCATTAATTAACGAGGTGCTTTGCTGCCTCTTTTTTTTTTTTTTTTTTTTTTTTTTTTTTTTTTTTGCTGGTATGTATTTATATCACAGTTTATAAAAGCTCCTTGATTCCTCCAAATTATGTCAGTGAACAGAACCAGATTGGCAATAGTAATGGTGGTCTGTTGCTTGGATTAGTTTGGAGAAATAATTTGCTTCAGAGTTACCAACACCCTATTTACTCCCTCTTAAGTTTTGTGTAGGTAAATCTGAAGCAACCGATTCCTCCAAACTATTCCAAGCAACAGAACACCATTATTTTTGTTCATTTGGTCCTGTTCACTGACATAATTTGGAGAAATCAAGGCACTCCAATGTAACAAAAAAGAATTACCCCCATAAGTCAATAATGGGCAATCAAGTTCGTGAGCATTTTTATAGTTTTGCCTTATCACTTGCATTTTTATAGTTTTGCCTTATCACTTGCTTTTGTTTCGCCCTGAAAAAAAAAAGAACGACTGGTGGTGATGGCCTTCGTTTGCATCTCATTTACATAGTGAAGGTTAAAACAACAGGACCAGTTTACAGATAACACGAGTACACCTTTGACTTCTAAAGTGAACTTTTTTAATGAAAGTCGGTCAATACAGATCTCGAACATGATAAATGAATGTACAATAGGTAACCTAGATCTAAGTATGGGTATTACATATATATATATAATTTATATATGTGTGTGTGTGTGTTTTTTTTTTTTCTTTTTTTTTAAATTCATTGCGCCGCAGCGTCAGTCAACAGACATACAACAATACATACGGGTAGGCGGGACCCATGAGAATCCAATGACTACAACCACACACACACACACACACACACACACACACACACACACACACACACACACACATATCACAAAAACATAACAGAATGAAGCACAAGAATACAGACAAATATTTACATTATGACCTACTTTAATCCACCAAAACGAGAGTGGCGTACCAGAAGTTCCTCCAAAACCTGGTGGTTGTGTGTGTGTGTATGTAATAGCTGTGCAGAAACAGTTGCTGCCTCTATACAGGGGTCTCGTCCTGGTATTTTGGTATGGTGTGTGTGGTGGTATTTTTAGTGGTATAGTGAGTTCCAGTGGTTTGTTTGGTATGGTGTGTGTGGTGGTATATTTGTGGTGCAGTGAGTCCCAGTGGTTTGTTTGTTATGGTGTAGTGATATATATAGTGGGTCCCGGTGGTTTGTTTGTTATGGTGTAGTGGTATTTTTAGTGGTACAGTGGTTCTTGGTAGTTTGTTTGTTATGGTGTGTATAGTGGTATTTTTGTGGTGAAGTGAGTTCCAGTGGTTTGTTTGTTATGGTGTGTTTGGTGGTATTATTAGTGGTATAGAAGGCCCTAGTAGTTTGTTTGTTATGGTGTGTTTGGTGGTATTATTAGTGGTATAGAAGGCCTTGGTAGTTTGTTTGTTATGGTGTGTTTGGTGGTATTATTAGTGGTGTAGAAGGTCCTGGTAGTTTGTTTGTTATGGTGTTTGTGATGGTATTTTAGTGGTGAAAGAGGCCCTAGTAGTTTGTTTGTTATGGTGTGTGTGGTGGTATTTTAGTGATGAAAGAGGCCCTAGTAGTTTGTTTGTTATGGTGTTTGTGGTGGTATTTTAGTGGTGAAGTGAGTTCCAGTGGTTTGTTTGTTATGGTGTGTTTGGTGGTATTATTAGTGGTATAGAAGGCCCTGATAGTTTGTTTGATATGGTGTGTTTGGTGGTATTATTAGTGGTATAGAAGGTCCTGATAGTTTGTTTGTTATGGTGTGTGTGGTGGTATTATTAGTGGTGTAGAAGGCCCTAATAATTTGTTTGTTATGGTGTTTGTGGTGGTATTTTAGTGGTGAAAGAGGCCCTAGTAGTTTGTTTGTTATGGTGTGTTTGGTGGTATTATTAGTGGTGTAGAAGGCCCTGATAGTTTGTTTGTTATGGTGTGTGTGGTGGTATTATTTGTGATACAGTGGCCCCTAGTATTTTATTTATTTTCCCCAAAAGACAAATCAGTGTTCTCAGATGATTAATATACTGTGAGGTGTTGATATTTTAAGAACTACTACACCGTAATTTTAATGTTCTCTGTTGTGGGTCGCTACTCTTTTTTCCCTCGTTTTTTTTTTTTTTTTTTTTTTTTACCACTGTTGATATGGGTATGTATTGTGCTGCTTTATATGAGTCTGTGTACAGTTAAGGGGGGTAGTATTACAGCTGGTTAATCTGTAGCAACTCATTCCTCCAAACTATTCCAAGCAACAGGCCACAATTATAACCCTAACACCTACCTATAACAACTAGAAAAAACAAAAACAAAGGGATTACTGGACTGTCAAGTTGTTCATCATTATAAATATATGGATACCCTGTATATTGAAACTTAATTGAATTTATATTACTGTATGTCGTCGAGTGCAAGGTTATAACAACTAGAAAAAAAAAAGAAGGGATTACTGGACTGTCAAGTTGTTCATGATTATAAATATATGGATACCCTGTATATTGAAACTTAATTGAATTTATATTTCGGTATGTCGTCGAGTGCAATAATTCCATGAGTGTAAACATATCCCCTTCTCCCCCAGGTCCAACTACCAATACGAGGACGACAGTGCCAACAAACGCAGGAAAAGAGGCTCAATATTCTTCAGGAAAAAGAAGGTAAGTCGCGTCAGGGTGGAAGGAAGGAAGGAGTGTGTGACAGGAAAGAAAAAGATGCAGTAGAGGTAACCAGTTAGTTGTACGGTATTTATTGTATTTTATTAATTATTTTTTCTTTTCAGTAGAAGTAACAAGTTAGTTGTATTTATTGTATTTTATTATTATTTATCTTTTTTTTTCAAGAAGGTAGGAGAGTAAATGTTTCGGAGTTGGTAGGAAAAAATGTGTGTGTGTGTGTGTGTGTGTGTGTGTGTGTGTGTGTCATGGAGTGGTGTGTGTGATGAAAGTAAAGTAGCGAAAAAAATATTGGTTTGTATTATTATTATTATTATTATAGAAGCTGTCATAGCCTCCCAACAGGGTGCAGACACATCAATAGATGGATCCACACAAAATACCTGGGGAGTACTGAAGAGAGACTACAACAACTAAGAAAAAAGGAAAGGGGCTACTGAGTATAGAGAGCCCAAAAGAGAAAACTAGTTGTCAATGAAAGCTTATACAAAAGAAAAGATATGATTTTTAAAAAATAGACAAACTACTGTTGCAATAAGACATTAACTTTAGATTTAAAACCAGTAATATCAGTTGACTGTACAACCTCGTTAGGCAGATGATTCCATAAGGTAATCATAGAAGGAATAAAACAACGAGAAAATTGAGATGTAGAAGCATTAATTGGAGTCATGGCAAAGTCATTAAGACTCCTTGTAAACCTTGTTATGCGAGTCGGAATAAAACGTTCAGGTAAAACACTATGCAGGGGATGCCGAGTATTGTTAAAAATTTTGAATACAAGACTAAGGGCACCAACCTGACGCCGATGATGGAGATCAAGAGATACAGCAGGTAGAACAAATTTTATAGAAGTAAGAGCTCTGTCAAGCAACTTTAGATGACAGTCAGATGTATGTGATCTAAGAGTGATAATAGAACATAGGAGGTATTTGTATGAAGCAATATATGACTTATGTGTATGTGTGTGTGTGTATGTGTGTGTGTGTGTGTGTGTGTGTGTCTTAAGCATCATGTATGTAACGAAAATATACAGTAGCTATGCAGTAAACCACAATGAAGAAATACTGAAATAATTGTGTCTACCACTTCGTTTTACACTCAGTCCCTCATTGAAGACCCCCACATGTTTTCCCAGGTTTCTGTTATGCATTGGGACTGTTATTCATTGGGCCTGTTATTCATTAGGCCTGTTATTCATTAGGCCTGTTATTCATTGAGCCTGTTATTCATTGGGCCTGTTATTCATTGGTCCTGTTATTCATTGGTCCTGTTATTCATTGGGGCTGTTATTCATTGGGCCTGTTATTCATTGTGCCTGTTATTCATTGGGCCTGTTATTAATTGGGCCTGTTATTCATTGGGCCTGTTATTCATTGGGCCTGTTATTCATTGGGCCTGTTATTCATTGAGCCTGTTATTCATTGAGTCTGTTATTCATTGGGCCTGTTATTCATTGGGCCTGTTATTCATTGAGTCTGTTATTCATTGGGCCTGTTATTCATTGGTCCTGTTATTCATTGGGCCTGTATTAAATGAATAGTGGTGTATTAAATGGATAGTGTTGTATTAAATGGATAGTGTTGTATTAAATGGATAGTGGTGTATTAAATGGATAGTGTTGTATTAAATGGATAGTGTTGTATTAAATGGATAGTGTTGTATTAAATGGATAGTGGTGTATTAAATGGATAGTGGTGTATTAAATGGATAGTGTTGTATTAAATGGATAGTGGTGTATTAAATGGATAGTGGTGTATTAAATGGATAGTGGTGTATTAAATGGATAGTGTTGTATTAAATGGATAGTGTTGTATTAAATGGATAGTGTTGTATTAAATGGATAGTGGTGTATTAAATGGATAGTGTTGTATTAAATGGATAGTGTTGTATTAAATGGATAGTGTTGTATTAAATGGATAGTGTTGTATTAAATGGATAGTGTTGTATTAAATGGACAGTGAGAAAAGTGGTTTGCCATGATCAAAGTTGACTGTTGGTGCTAGGTCAGGTCAGGTCAGGTTAGGTCAGATCAGGTCAGGTTGAGTCGGGTCAAGAAGAATGCAATTATGAATGAAAGAAGTGAAATGTGTTGTTACTTATGCTTTTATAGATGGTGTTAATATTATTGTTGATATTCGTAATTTTTGATGAAGTTGGTAATACCAGTTATGATATTTATTATAATTATTAAGGGGGTGCGGGAATAGGGGTACAGGCTTGGGGGTTGGGGGTTTAAGGGGGTGCGGGAGTAAGGGACAGGCTCGGGGGGAGGTTTAGGGGGGTGCGGGAGTAAGGGACAGGCTGGGGGGGGGGGGTTGGGGGGTGCGTAAGTAGGGGGACAGGCTTGGGGGTGGGTTTAGGGGGTTGCGGGAGTAGCGGAACAGGTTTGGGGGGGTTTTGGGGGGTGCGTGAGTAGGGGGACAGGCTTGGGGGTGGGTTTAGGGGGGTGCGGGAGTAGGGGGACAGGCTTGGGGGGGTTTTGGGGTGTGCGGGAGTAGGGGACAATCTTGGGGGGGAGGGGTTAGGGGGTTGCGGGAATAGGGGACAGGCTTTTTACCCACCCCAAGCCTGTCCCCCTATTCCTGCACCCCCCAAACCTATCTATCCCCCTATTTCCGCACCCCCTTACTTGCTTGTCCTCCCAGTTCTTCCCTTCTCTCATTTCCTGACCTCATTCACCTCTCTCTCTCTCTCTCTCTCTCTCTCTCTCTCTCTCTCTCTCTCTCGAGACAACCACCTTGCCGTGGGTGAGAGAGCTTGTGTGATCTGTTTGAATTTTGCTAGCTATGCTGGGGGACATTTAGTCCAGTTGGGTTACCCGTGCCAGAAAGGTAGCGTTATTAGGATCCTGACTAAGAGTTGTCAAATCTTCATGTTAATATTAAGTTTCACAACTGCTCTTTAACTGTCCTAACAAAAAAAAAAAAAAAAAAAAAAAAAAAAAATCTTCATCACTTTCGATATAAGTTTTTATTGTTAAGGACCTCACCAGCTACCTTATGCCGTGTGAGAAGGGAGGCTTTGGAACCTCCTAAAACAACGCCTTTTAACGCTCACAGGTTTCGAAAGGGCTGAGATTGAAGGGATCTCAGGCGTGTGGGGTACGAGTAATGGAGATGCCTCAGGACCCCCGTAGGTATTCTCTTAGATTAATAAGCCTGACCAGCTCCCTGTGACCGTTCTTAGGTGCCTAAAGGCTCGACTGCTCTTTGGTGAGAGAGCTTTCGTGCCTCGCTGGCTGCCAGGCCAGTAAAAGATCTCGGATTAAGTCGTGGACATTTAGTTTTACTATTTGCTTTAAGTTTGGCCGCGGATGGAGGATTAGTAGGGATTAGTAGGACGACGGTTACACTTCAAGCACCCCTGTCGAAAAATCAGAGTCCCATTTACTTAGGACTCTTGTGCTGCTCAGTTGGGAGCTGCGGCACGATTGGGGCCGTCCGACCCAGGGGAGACCTTAGGGTTGGTGTGCTTGGCTCATAAGGTTTCTGTTGGCCGAACGACCGAAAACCTTCTGGAAGTAGGCGGATGAGACTTATGCGAGACCAAATCACACTACCCTTTCTTTTATATTATTGGTCTGAAATTGAATTAGAGCAAGATGACTGGTCCATCAGCAAGAAAATTTACATGTACTACATGCAAGGTGTACCGCTGGTGTGAGGACTTCAGCGGGAGGAGTGCGAGCGACCTAGACTCCTCGAGTGTCTGCGACTTTTGCAAACTCGAGGAGAGGTTGATGAAGCACATCTCGCTGCTCACGAAGGAGAACAACTCCCTAAAGGAGGAAGTTCTCCGAATGAACTCGCAGAGGTGTGACTGCCATGTGAGAGACGAGGCAGTCCAAGGAGCTTCTTCACCGGAGAGCTCCACCACGGCGGTAAAGAAGAAGAAGAAGAAGAACAAGAAAAAGAACAACAAGAAGAAGAACAACAAGAAGAAGAACAGCAACAATGAAGAGGGAGAAGAGACTGCAGAAGGAAAAGAGACTGCAGAAAAGTGTGATGAAAAAGAGGAGGGGAATATGGAGAAGGGAGAAAAACCCAAGAAGACAGTTGAGGAGGGATTAGAAGAAAGTGAGGAATCAAATAAGAAGGAAAAGAAAATGAAGAAGAAAAAGAAGAAGAAGAAGCAACCTGGAGGAAGTGACGAGCCCGGCAGGAATTCAAAACACTCTCGGGTTCCTCACAAGGCATCTCGTGCTCCTACCAAGGAGAGGCCTGTGGATATACACATTGTAGGTGATTCCCAGGCACGAGGGCTGCAACCCCTAATGGCAGATCGCCTTCACACTTCTGTGAAGGTGAATTGTTTGCCAGGTTATGGCAATGCTGACCTCCGAAAGGAAGCTGAGAGGATCCAAACGTCCAGATCTTCTGTCATTGCACTCATGGTGAGTGGTAATGACATCTACCTGAGAAATGGTAGAGTAGGCATGACCGAAGGAGTCCTCTCGGATGTGATCGGTGCAGTAGATGACTGTGGGTTAAAAACCCGCAGAAGGGTAGTTGTCGGCATGCTCCCAAGGAGAGGCCCTTTAGGGACTGCTCTGTCAAAGAACATTGCAGTAAATCAGCGCCTGGCTGATTTGTGTACTGCCGAGGGGGTGTTCTTTGTGGACCCCTACACCTCACTCTTTGGTAGAGACGACCTCTACCAGAGGGATGGCACACATCTCTCACTAAAGGGGAAAGAAGTGCTTTCCAAATTAATGGAAGACGCCGTCCGACGATGTCTCAGGAGCACTCGACCGAGCGTGGAGGAGAGCCCTCGTCGCTATGCTAGAGTGACCCCAGAGAAGACATTCGCTGAGATCCTGAAGAAGGATATCCCCAGCACTACCAAGACAATGTCCAAACCGGGAAACGGAGGAGTATAGGGAGCCCTGCAGTTGGGGGTTCCCTGAAGGTTCTATTGTTCAACGCCAGGGTCCATCCGAAACAAGTTTTTGGAACTGCGGGCCCTCGTTGCGACAGAGGAACCCGAGATGGTGGCCATAACGGAGTCATGGTTGAGAACCTCAGACAGAGATCTTGAAGGGGAATTCGTGATTCCAGGCTACCAACTCTTCCACAAAGATAGAGAGGACAGAGGGGGTGGTGGTGTGCTGTTGTATGTAAAGAACTCCATCAAATCGATGACCTGCAACATCACATCGAACCACGAGCTCCTTGGAGTTGACCTAGAAATAGGCACTGCAAAATACAGAACCCTGCTGCTTTATAGACCCCCTGGACAACTCAGTGAGATGGACAGGGACCTATACCAGTTGCTGGGTGAACTAGTGGACGGCAGGGTGTGCATCCTTATGGGGGACTTCAACACACATGTTGACTGGGAAACCAGAGAGCCCTCTGCCGAGAACACACCACTCTTGGAGTTTGTAAATGATGAATTCCTCACTCAATGGGTAAGGGAGCCAACAAGAGGTGCTAACATACTCGACTTGGTCCTCACCTCAGAGGATGACATCATTCAAGACCTCTCTGTAAACGAAGAAATAGGTGGAAGCGACCACAAGCTTATAAGATTTTCAGTTAAGGTCCCTAATATGGAGTCCGTGACCCCGGTGCATAGAAAATTAGACATGGGGAGAGCGAACTTTGCAGGTCTTCGTGAAAGCATTACTGAAATGGAACTAGAGGAGGGAGAGAGTGCTGATGATCTGTGGAGGTCATTCTTGTCTTCCTTCATGGAACTTCAGTCGCGCTTTATTCCTCTGAAGGGAACAGGTCAGAAGTTCATTCAACCTAAGTGGTTTAATCGGGAAATCCGTAACCTACTAAGGGAGAGGAGAACTGCGTATCGTCGAGCGAAGACATCTGGGGACTTTGACGGTCATAGAAGACTGAATCGAAACGTGAAGTCCAAAATAAGGGCGGCTAAGCGTGCTGAGGAGGTCCGTGTGGCTAGACTCTGCAAAGAGAACCCCAAGGAGTTTTTCAGTTATGTGAATGGCCGTAAACCAATCCGACGCAGGATCGGTCCCTTGGTGAATGAGGATGGAGCATTGATGCACTCTGATGCAGAAAATGCTAACCTCTTAAATGAGTATTTCTCTTCAGTGTTCTCTGAGGAGAGTGGTCCCATTCCCGAACCTTTGGACTCCTTCAGTGAGAAGTTGGAGTCAATGGTCTTCACCCAAGAAGAAATCGAGAGAAAAATAATCGAATTAAAAGCAAACAAGTCCCCCGGTCCGGATGGGTTCTTACCTAGAGTGCTGAAAGAAGTGCATGGTGAAGTATCACGGCACCTGTGCATGGTCTTCAACAGGGTAATCCAGACTGGATGCGTTCCTAGAGACTGGCGTGAGGCAGAGGTGACTCCTATCTTCAAGAAGGGAGATGCTAGCCAACCGTCAAACTACAGACCCATCAGTTTAACCTCGATAGTCTGTAAACTCATGGAGAGCATCATGGTGGACAAAATAACAGCACACTTAGAATCAAATTTGCTACTGAGGGGTTCCCAGCATGGGTTCCGGCAGCACCGGTCATGCCTCACAAATCTGGTGGAATTCTTCCATTTTGTTTTCAGTGAGCATGATCGGGATAAAGCGGTCGATGTTGTCTACTTAGACTTTCAGAAAGCCTTTGATAAGGTACCCCACCGCCGCCTCCTTCGGAAAGTGCGTGCACTGGGCATAGACGGAAATGTGGCAAATTGGATAGAGAACTGGCTAAGTGACAGACGGCAGCGGGTGGTAGTGAATGGACAGGCTTCAGAGTGGGTGCCCGTTACTAGCGGCGTTCCCCAAGGTTCTGTTCTGGGACCACTACTGTTTATCATCTATGTTAATGACGTGGATGGTGACATGGTTGCCAAGATTTCCAAATTCGCCGATGATACTAAGCTTGGTATGAATGTCGCGAAAGAAGGAAATACTACCCGCTTACAAGAAGATCTTAGGAAGATCGGGGAGTGGTCTGACACGTGGCAAATGCCATTTAACGTGAACAAATGCAAAGTTATGCATATAGGCCACAGAAACCCCCGAACAGAGTATAACCTTAAGGGCAATGCTCTCGTAAGCACTGATACTGAGAAAGACTTGGGTGTAACTATCACCAGTGACCTCAAGTTCTCAAAGCAGTGTATTGAGGCTGAGAAGAAAGCCCAAAGGATGTTAGGGTACATAAAGCGACAGTTTGGATACCGGAACAAGGAGATAGTACTTTGTCTGTACAATTCCCTTGTCCGACCGCACCTGGAGTATGCAGTCCAGTTTTGGAGTCCTTTTTACCGAAAGGATATCGCGAGATTGGAACGAGTGCAAGCCAGGGCAACCAAACTTATACCCTCTCTTAGACACAAGAGCTATAAAGATCGGTTGGTAGAACTCGACCTGTTCTCTTTGGAAACCCGGAGACTGCGTGGTCAGCTTATCGAAGTGTTTAAAATACTACGAGGCTTTGACAATGTAGACTACAGGGACATTTTCCAACTCAGTGAGGGCACAACCAGGAATCATGGCTACAAACTTGAACTGAAGCGATACAACCGTGATCTGTGTGGTAAGTTCTTTACATACAGCATCTGCGGTACTTGGAACGCGCTTCCTGCTGATGTAGTCAACAGCAACTCTGTGGATCAGTTCAAGTCCAGATTAGACAAAGCCTTAAATCACCGTCTAGGTGTTTAAGCCGTTGTGCGAGTGTTCCTTGATGGTTTCACATGACACATTCGAGGACGGTCGCCTACTTGCGCAACTAAACCCACAGGTACCCTCTTTGTATGGATCGTAAGGTCTTCTAGGGTACTTCTTTTCCTTGTAACTCCTTGTAACTCTCTCTCTCTCTCTCTCTCTCTCTCTCTCTCTCTCTCTCTCTCTCTCTCTCTCTCTCTCTCTCTATATATATATATATATATATATATATATATATATATATATATATATATATATATATATACATACCCCCATCACCATCTAGACAGTTGCAAATTGGTCTACACATGCAATCTTTCATGTGGAATCTGGTGGTGAGCATTACAGTTTCCAAGGTTGTCGTCTTCAAGGCCAAAATCTATAAATAATGTACTAAACATCTTGGAGACTTGGCAAATTGAATGGTCAATAAATTCTATGGACATTGGTGGGTGTACATTCTCCAAACCATGAAAAGAAACAGATTATCAATACAGATAGCCAGTTTTGTGTCAAGACTAGGAGGAATCTGTAACCTTGAATTCCCTGACTCTCGCATTAAATCAGTGCACAGTCTCTAGTACTGATTAAGTTTACAGTGTATCCCATTAATTCAGTTATAAAATCCACACTGGTAGACGAAATATTTGTATTCGTCTACCAGTGTGGGTTTTATTACTTACATGCATGATCACGTTAGTGTGATCTTCCACCCATTAATTCAGTTCATGAAAAAGGCCCTCTCCAATATCTTCCATTTTTCATTGTCTGTTGTTACTCTGCACCAGTTTGTCATTCTGAGTTGTTATTGAATTGCTATACTACTCCGTTTGTCATTACACTGGATCTTGCAGGCTTGCACGTTCTCCCAGCTAAATACACTGTATATATAAACTAAGAATTGTGACTGTACATCTCATTACAGTGCTATTTACAAACTTCCTACTAAGCTTGGATACAGTATCATCCTGAGTAAGCTATTACAGTACAGTATTAACATACAGTCATTCATAATCCTGATAAGCAGAATTACCATACAGTACTTACAGCTAAACCACATCATATTACACCAGGAGAGTATAGAACTTTACCCTTATTAAGCAGCATAGGAGATGAATGAACTACTATACAACTTTCTAGTGCAAGAACTGTGGCTGGCAATTTATTCTCACAGGTTTGGCTTGTATATACAGTACATGTATGTGCCCTTGTGATTCAGTCCCCTGGCACTCTATATTTGCAGTTTGGTTAATACAGTACAGTACGCATAATATTCTGTGATTCAGTCCTCAGTTACTCTGTATGGGGTAATTTGCTTTTAACAAATACATTATAAAGTCTGGTTACATCAAATAGTGGGATCTGTTTACACGTATTATTTTGTAGTGAGTGGAAGTACATAAACCTGAGAGCATAATGAATGCACCCAGGAAAACCTTTTGATTCTGTTGCATGAGTACCACTTGCTTTGACATTAATAAAGTACATTAAATAGACATACTGTAAGTTAGTATAGCATTCATTTACACACATGGATTATCAATTTCTTTATAAGCTTAAAGCACAAATAGCTACTTTCATAATTATTAATCCACACATAACTTTCTGTGTTATCCCACTAACAAAGAGACAAGCAAACTCACATCAGGAGTAGGCCGGCCGAAAGCTCATTAGAAATATTCTCATAATTATCATTACCCCATAACTTTTTTCTCTCCTTTTAATGGTGAAAGGGTTGAGAGTTTATGCACCTATGATTAGTGTGACTTTATATTATTTTTAACAACCCAAATAGTAAAATGGCCAATTATGTTAACATTTGTGTAAGTCAAAGAGATTACAGGCTCAGGTAGCTACATGTACCATACTGTGTCTTTGAGCTATTTTCAGACTGTTACATCATACAAATTGTAAGTATAGCCAAAGGTTACACTTTTGCCCCATTGCCCTACAGTGGCAATATAATGTTAGTTAATGTGAGGTTTTAGTTTACATTAAATTACTGTAGGTACCAGTATATAGTACAACCAGTTCTGAAATGGTATGGGCATGTGAAAGGAATGGATACTACAAGAGTGGTGAAAAATATGTATGAGAGTGATTTTGTGGGGCAAAGAAAAAGGGGATGATCAAAGAGAAGATGGTACGATACTGTGAGTGATTACGTAAGAAAGCGTGATACAGTACATGAATGATGAAGTGAAGAAAGAAAATTGTGCATGATAGGCAAGAGTGGAAGAAATTTACTCAGAATGTAAATTTGGGCTAACAACATGGCTAAAATTTGACAGTCTATGGAAAGGCTCCTTTCACTGAGGTTAAATGAAGGGACTTTGATCATGGATACAAAAACCTGTGGGAAGGAACTGTGAATTTCATGGGATTAAAAAACGGGAATGAATGAGAGTGTGACTCAATTTACTGGGTATTTCTGTCCCTCATTTCTATATTCTGATTTCATCTTTCCACCCCTGGCTCTGGAGCCTGCCCACTCCTTGGGGAAAAAAAAATTGATGATGATAATGACGAGTATAGGCCTACGGTACTAAGGTCTCAGGTTAAGGCGATTCATAAAGCATAAATCTCAAATTCAGTGTGTTTTCTTACACCTAGGCTAGAATAAGAATAATACTACATCAAAATGAATAAACTAACTGATTAACTACCGATATACAAATGAATATGATACTGTACAATATACAATATTTGGTAATTCCAATTCTAGTTTTGCCACATACACGAATGCTTGTAAAACCTCAAAATTGGTGGCAATTTTCAGTATTGTAGATACACTGTACAAATTTTCACAGGTCATGGTATGAATCTAAACTTAATTCAGAGTTTCCCAGAGATACAGAATAAAGTCAGCAAAAATTTGAACAGAATTATATGTATAATGTACAAAATTTTCTCACCAAATTTCCTCAAATGAGTTGGAGATAACCAGATTGTTCTAAAGAAACAGAAAAGAAATTATGTATCTACAAAAGTGGCAAAACAAGGATAAGAAATAGTGATAGTAAATATATACCTTCCATACCTTTTAATGTTAGCAGTATGGCCTACACACAGCTGAAGTAAACGTTCTTCACACCATTAGGCTACAAGCCACTGTGCTATCAGCTTCTCTGTAATCATTATAATAGATGATATACTGCATCTATAAGAATACTGTTATCAATGGCTGGTTATCTCACACTGAATCTATGCACACATTGCTTTATATTATGATAAAGCACATGTAGCATATTAAAGGGAGGTTCTCATGTTGGCAAGGCTGGTAGTACGGTACGGTACGGAATACGGCACAGTACGGATGGTACACGTATTTGATTAAATAGTACGGTACGGAATTACGGTACAGTACGATATTTTCCTCAGCGTACGGTACGGTACAGTACGACTTAGGTACCGTACCACAGGTTATAAATTATGACCCGTTATCTGTATTAAAGCTCTTCAGTAATGTCAATATGAGGCTTCACTTCAGTCATTCAGTGAGGGCACTTTGGTTGTGTGATTAGTGAAATGACAGTGATCACTGACCAGTACCAGCCACCAGACGGTACTGATCATGTAAAGTCACACAAACTATTCCTGTATAATTTGAGTGGTGGACACGTGGTCGGTGTGTGATTGTTGGATTTAAGAAAAAATGGCAACTGTAGCTCATGAGTCACAGCTCTCATTTCATAATATTACTATTGACCTAAAATTTAAAACATAACCTACACATCCGTTACAGAAATCAACATACACATTTTGAAAAATCAAGATGTACGTCACATTTAATTTTGAAACTATTAGCCCGAGTTGATTGATGATTTGTAGGCGACACATAGCAAATTTGAATTGTGGACGTGAATGGTAGTGGCTTGTCTTAAATAAGGTAAACAGCAATTACAATATTTCATATAATTCTATCTATGTAAATCAATTCTGTAGATGGTACGATATTAGTACAGAAGTATGGTACGTTATTCTTTCCGTACTGTACGGTACAGATAAAAAACAAGGGTACGGTTCAAAATTATGGTACGGTAAGGCAACCAGGTAGTTTGCCCAGGTTAGGTCCCAGTAGTCTGCTGTGGTCTAGGTTAGGTTAGGTCAGGTCAGGTTAGGTCAGACTAATTTCCAAATAATGTTTGTATATCTCAAAACACCATAGATGAAAAGTGTCTTAGAATGGTCCAAAATAGTGGGTAATGATACTAAAATATACAATATAGTGAACGGAGTACTTCTGTAAATTTACCAAAATAACTTTTAAAAACCATGACTTAAATATCAACTAACTAAAAATTATATCCCAAAAAATAATACAATAGTGGTAAAGATTTTGTGCCTTAATATTAACTAACTAAAAATTATAACCCCAAAAATAATACAATAGTGGTAAAGATTTTGTACCTTAAATAACGCTGCCAAGTTTGATGAGTGCCTGAAAAAAAAAAGTATCCAGTATATACCTTGAACAGAGAGGTATGTGGGCAGGCAGGCAGTAGATAGGTGGGCAGGCAGCAACTGGTGACTTTCTCCTGCCTGCTGTGCCAGATTCTGCTAAGTGGAGAGTGATAATTATTTGCTTTGCTAGCTTTGACTTTCTTGAAACCCCTGGCAATTATGTCTTTACACTCAGTTAGATATAGCACAGTAGCCAATTCTTGCTTGTCATAATGAGTAGGACAAATGACAATGCAATGAGTAGGACAAATGACAATGTAATGAGTAGGGCAAATAACAATGTAATGAGTAGGACAAATGACAATGTAATGAGTAGGACAAATGACAATGTAATGAGTAGGGCAAATGACAATGTAATGAGTAAGACAAATGACAATGTAATGAGTAGGACAAATGACAATGCAATGAGTAGGACAAATGACAATGTAATGAGTAGGACAAATGACAATGTAATGAGTAGGACAAATGACAATGCAATGAGTAGGACAAATGACAATGCAATGAGTAGGACAAATGACAATGTAATGAGTAGGACAAATGACAATGTAATGAGTAGGACAAATGACAATGCAATGAGTAGGACAAATGACAATGTAATGAGTAGGACAAATGACAATGTAATGAGTAGGACAAATGACAATGTAATGAGTAGGACAAATGACAATGCAATGAGTAGGACAAATGACAATGTAATGAGTAGGACAAATGACAATGTAATGAGTAGGACAAATGACAATACAATGAGTAGGACAAATGACAATACAATGAGTAGGACAAATGACAATGCAATGAGTAGGACAAATGACAATGTAATGAGTAGGACAAATGACAATGTAATGAGTAAGACAAAAGACAATGTAATGAGTAGGACAAATGACAATGCAATGAGTAGGACAAATGACAATACAAACCATGTGGTGAAGATTTCCTACTTTTTCATTTTTTACCTTGACGTATGCCTGAAATTACAGCTGCAAGAATTTCCTACTTTAAGTATTATTTTACCTTGACGTATGCCTGATTTTACAGCTGCAAGATGAAGTTGGGAAGTAGACGTTGTTTAGCTTGAGCTGTAATGTGTGACAAGAATACGATGTTGACCTTAATTAATGTCAGTAATGTGTAACAAAAATAGGTATTCATTGAAAGAATTACGGTTATGTAGCAGTGTTGCCAGATCCGGCTAGGTCCCAGTATTTTGCCCCGGTCATTTCCTGTACTTTACCATGGTTATTTCCCGGTAGTTTGCCCAGATTAGGTCCCGGTAATCTGATGCGGTCTAGATTAAGTTAGGTAAGGTCAGGTAAGGTCAAGCTAATTTCGGTATATATTGAAAGAATTACCGTTATTACGTACTGTTTTTCTACCTTTAATACCCACTTATTTAGACCATTCTAAGACTAATTGGTATTTATTGAAAGAATTACCGTTTTGCAGCAGTGTTGCCAGATCCGGTTGGGTCCCAGTATTTTGCCCCAGTCATTTATTGTACTTTATCACGATTATTTCCCGGTAGTTTGCCCAGGTTAGGTTCCGGTAGTTTGCCCAGGTTAGGTCCCGGTAGTCTGATGCGGTCTAGGTTAGGTTAGGTTAGGTTAGGTTAGGTCAGGTCAGGTAAGGTCAGGCTAATTTCAAAATGCCCCATTTGCGTATGCCCTATCTTGGAAATGGGGCATTTGCGGAGAAAATGCCATAGAAGAAAATAGTCTTAGAATGGTCTAAATAAGTGGGTAATGAAGGTAGAAAAAACGTACGCAATAACGGTAATTCATTCAATATTTACCGACTAATTTCGGTATTTATTGAAAGAATTACCGTTTTGCAGCAGTGTTGCCAGATCCGGCTGAGTCCCAGTATTTTGCCCAAGTCATTTATTGTACTTTATCACGATTATTTCCGGGTAGTTTGCCCAGGTTAGGTTCCGGTAGTCTGCCCAGGTTAGGTCCCGGTAGTCTGATGCGGTCTAGGTTAGGTTAGGTCAGGTCAGGTCAGGTCAGGCTAATTTCAAAGTGCCCCATTTGAATATGCCCTATTTTGGAAATGGGGCATTTGCAGAGGAAATGCCATAGAAGAAAATAGTCTTAGAATGGTCTAAATAAGTAGGTAATGAAGGTAGAAAAACATTACGCAATAACGGTAATTCATTCAATATTTACCCTAATTTCTTCTATGGCATTTCTTCCGCAAATGCCCCATTTCCAAGATGGGGTATTTTGAAATTAGCCTGACCTTACCTGACCTAACCTAGACTGCATCAGACTACCGGGACCTAACCTGGGCAAACTACCGGGAAATAACCGTGGTAAAGTACAGGAAATGACCGGAGCAAAATACTGGGACCTAGCCAGATCTGGCAACACTGCTACAAAACGGTAATTCTTTCAATAAATACCCTAATTTCAAAATGCCCCATTTGAATATGCCCTATCTTGGAAATGGTATGCTGGTTATGTAGATTATAATGCAAACATACACACATTATTTAAAAGTTAAGAGCACATAGTCATATAACAACTTGCATGAACACCTTCAAATACGTGTTAATATAATAAACAAGTCAGAATCATTAAATACTTTACATATCCTTTCAATACAATATTGATGTGATGGTAACTGTCCGATATCGAGGATAGCCCTGCTGCCCTTTCAACGGCCCCTCTTTTGTCGTATTGTTGTTGCTGATGAGCACCTTTAATTTCTTCTATCTTGTTTTCCAACACTTATAATAGTATTCTTTTATCTTGTCTAGACTTTTTCCACTGTTAAATAGTAGTTCTCCAATGATGTTTTCCTTTTATTCAATATAAAGCCTCTGATTTTTCTTCTTCTTTCTTCAATGTATTCAGTACAGTCAAGCTCAAAATGTTTTAAGTTCTCCGGATCTCCACTATCTTGCATCTTGTTTCGTTGTCGTTTTGTCTAAATCTTCTTCTGTCTCCCAGGTTTAATGTATGAGTCCTACATGTAAATAATACTGATGCTACTGGTGTATTGTCATATAATTATATTCTCTATCATTCCCATTCATTATTCAATTTTCTATAGATCTTTTTAGAGTAGTCTTGTCTTCTATTTCATCTTTCCAGGTTTTAGTGCTCCATTCATAAATTTTCTTCAGGAGTTCTTGTTTCTTCTTACATTTTACTTATACTTTTTTATTTTTTTTATTAAACAACGTGTCAACAATCCGTCACCATGACAGACGATTTCGGTTCCACATCATAAAAATAGTTATTATAAAAAAATAATAATACAGATATTAATGCAGTGCCATAAAAGCTATTATATTACACTCACCAGTTTGGATTTGCTAGACTACAATCCTGCTGTTAACATTTTATTTATCTATTTAGCCGAAATCATTATAGGACGAAGTAGATGATAACTCTTCCTGCTGCTGCTGCCTCCTGTCATGTTCTTCGGCGCCTTCTGCTGCCACTATATATATAAAAAATAATGAAATAATAAGGTAATTATGTCATGTGAAGGGTTAGAAGAGGTTAATTATGTCATGTGAAGGGTTAGAAGAGGTTAACTATGTCATGTGAAGGGTTACATGAGATTAATTATGTCATGTGAGGGGTTAGAAGAGGTTGATTATGACATGTGAAGGATATAAGAGGTTAATTATGACAGGTGAAGGGTTACAAGAGTTTAATTATGATATGTGAAGGGTTACAAGGGGTTAATTATGTCATGAAGGGTTAGAAGAGGTTAATTATGACAGGTGAAATGTTACAAGGGGTTAATTATGTCATGAAGGGTTAGAAGAGGTTAATTATGATAGGTGAAGGGTTACAAGGGGTTAATTTGTCTAGTGTGATCCCAGGATGTTGTTATGTTGGATGTAGCATTCGTTATTTAATATTCAAGAACCTTTTTGTGATTAGTAAATTTTATTATTGCAGCTCTATATTATAACCTGGCCAAATACCGATTAAAGAAATTACAACACGCCATGAATAAAGCAGCCAGATTGATGACATACACGTTGACCTATGATTGGATCACACCAGTACTTATACATCTACAGTACACACAACAAATAACTATGGTTACACCTCCTGCGCGATACAAAATGACACCACGAATGAAGGTTTTTGATAACAGATGCGACCGCAACATACATACGCAGGGATACGAATGTGAGAAGGCTGTTATAAAAAAACTTCATTCGTGGTGTCATTTTGTATCATGCAGGAGGTGTAACCATAGTTTTTTTGTTGTATATGCATTGGGTACCGGTAAAAGCAAGGATCTTTCACCTTCTTCCTTGTCCTATCGTACTTACAGGGTCTTCCAGACCTAGGGCGGTCATTGATCATCCTCGGTCAATCTTCCCACCAATATTAAATAAGTATAGTTAAAATACGCTGCCTCAGTCTTAATTTATCAGCTAATCAGTTTGCTATTTTCATACTAAAAGATACACACGGAAGACCTCATTGTTTCTTTGTATCTTTGGGAACAACATAAGTAAGCAATTTAAAATTTGAATAATAAATAGAATGCATTACCTTAGTGTGTGATAGAGTTAGACTCCATAAAGGAGTTTGAGAAGAACTTAGATAAAGCATAGAGCAAGCAAGATGTTGTACTTTTAATTATAGAGTTACTTTTCAATATGAGAAAATTAATCAGAATACTGCCACCACCACCACCAATGCCACCGCTAAATTAGTTGTGAATTCAGAGCTGGATGTACAGGCCTCAGGACCTCTTACAGAAATTGACTGTGAGGCTGTGAGACTCTACAAATTCATCCTTGGTTAGTAGGAATTATGCCTCATGTATGAACTGTATCTTATTGCTGACTGACAACACTACTGATATTATGTGCTGCAGTATCTTAACATTGTGTAATAGTTAATTCGTACAGTAGGCTGTCTGATGTTTTACCACCTGGATACAGACTTTGTGAGTTATATAATTATTTACTGTAGTTAAACGAAAGGTATTTTTGGTTTGTCAGCCCATTTTGGTACACTTAATAATACAGTACAGTCAGTTGCCAACCCTCCCCTCTCCACATCCTCCTCCTCCACCATTTCTCACTCCCCACTATCATTGCATACCCTTCACTATCATCCCTCATCCTCCACCTTCATTACACCCTCCACTACCACCTCTCACCTTCCACCACCATCCCATGATACCCCCTCATTCACCATCCCACACACTCATCCACCATCCCTCATCCTCTGCCATTATCCTACATAATGCTCCACTTTATATTTTTGTGAATTCCCCCACCATTTCAATTTCAGTGTCTCCATCCATACTTCACTCTGCACTGTACTACCTGTCATGCACTCTGTTTATCAGCCTTTAGTTTTTTCATCTTCTCCACATAATACTGTAATCTCAAACATGTCCACTGCTAAACTAAGGGTAAATGTGGGTATCAATCCTATATCCTCTGCATTGCTTGCCAGTCTACAGACGTTGATGATAGAAATGTTTGAAATCTAAAAATATGTAAAAGTTCATCTACAGTACAGTACTACTATACATCCATTCTCTGGCACTTCCCATATTGGGGCTGGCCATGGCAGAAGCCATACAGAGTGAGTTATTTATTTTCACTGTGGAACCTGTTATTGTACCTTTCTTCCCATCCTATGGAGTCTGAGTGGTGGGAACCCCCAGAGTAGGTTTCATTTAATGATGTGTATCATAAAAAACATGTGGTATGGAATTAAAGGATCATGATTTTATACATATCAGGTTTTCAGATGTTTATCTTATACAGTGCTGTATCATACAATCTCCTTTAATACAGTTAGCTGCATTTTCTTTTTTGTATCAGTTTATCAGTGAGTTACATATCATTGTCAATTTACCTGATAATATGTAAGCAGTGAGATCAAACTTTCCTTATTATTGCTGTCTTTTTCCTTAAGTTTGTCAGGATCAATGTTACATAAATACTTCTAGTGTAGGCTATACTTTATTTCAGTGCAGTATATAAGTTAAAGAGCATTTTAACAGTACTGTAACTTGTTCTTACAAATAGTTTGCTGCGATGTGTTATTTTTGCTGTCTCAGGAATATTTATATTTATTATATAGATTGTTAGGTGTTACCATGAGTTACTATATTACATCATGACAGCCAGCTGAAGAGGTTAATGCATGGCACTTTAGTCATATTATTTGAATTTTTTTTATGTATATACAACACTACAGTATGTTTTGAAAATGTATTGCATTTTCCTATATAAATTGTTGTTCACTTGGCAGAATATTTTATTACAAGTCATAAGTTCTGTAGGTATTAGTAATGACTATCCTTGTAGAGGATCCTTTGAGTGTGGAGGTAGAGATACCAGTGACCCTGAGTATACTCAAGACTGAGATAAGATACCAGACTGAGTAGAGGAGGAGAAGTAGGGATGAGTTGAAGAGGGGGAGCTAGGTGAACGAGGAGAGGGATAGGTAAGTGATAGAAGAAAAGGAAAGCAAGTGATATGGGAGAGGGAGATGTGGGTGGTGGGTGATGGAGGAGAGGGGGACATAAGTGATTTAGGAGAGCCAGAGGCAGGTGATAGAAGAGAAGGAGAAACAGTTCACTGAGTTGATTATCACCTTCAGAGGGAGTTAGACAGGAGGCGTTGTGTGGAAATCTGAAGTTACCATAGTAAGAGAGTAGTCAGTAAGGCAACTCACTTGTGTGGATGCTATCTGTTTATATACACAGGATACAGTACTGTAGTAAATTGACTTAAATGAATGTGTACTTGTGTGCAGGCTTTGTTGTACTCTATTGTATGTGGTATTAGTTTTCATTGTTTTATGTGGGTACTCGTGTAGGCCAGTCTTTTTATTATATATAATTGTTTTTCATGAGCTATGGTAAATTTACCTTATTATATTTGTGTGTGATCTTGTTTAATGAAAAATATATAATTGGGTGGAAAGGAGGGAGTTTTGAGGCTAGTATTTAATAGGAAAAGATATAAGTATCCATCTATTGTATAATGTTATAGCCTTACTTCCCCCTCTGGGAGCACACCACCATGGGATTAACCGTGGCAGAAGCCATACAGTGATAACTTTTTTTCTCCTCAGGTGCTGCTACCTCACGTCAAAAGGCCCCTACCCCTCTCCACAGGGAGTCTGGGATGTGAGGTCAGTGTGTCCAACCCCCAGAGGGATATACAGTACTGTACTGTAGTAATTTATATTTCTTGAGTATTTTCTGTTTGAAAGTTTTGCGATAATGATGATGTTTCACACCAAAATTGTAGTGGGCAAATATGCAATTAAAAGTTTTTGTATGTTAAAACAGCTCCAACTTTGTTAATACTGTAGGCCTATTTGAGCTAGAGCAATATAGTAGTTTTGTCTTAACTGTAGCTTACCATCAAACAGCAAAGTACTGAAGGCTGAAGATGCACATTACGGTATATATATTTTTAAGTTGGTGCTGAACTACATACAGTAAACACTTATGTGAAGTATGAAAAATCAATGGACTTGCACAATACTGTAGTGTAGTGTAGTGCTTCCATAATAATATCTGTGTTTATTAAGAGATGTTCTGATAGTTGTTGTTGTTGTTGATGTTCTCCCGGGGCAGAATGGCCTCCTGCCCCACAGACCCCTGGTACACTCTGGTAGCAGTGAAAAAACAAATTAAAAGAAAGGAGGGGCTGGCCCTATATGCCTGGGCTACCGAAGCACATCCCAAGGAAATGGGACCAGAGCTTACTGGACCAGGGAGCCTGGGGGCCTCCGACCGCCAGGGAGATTGGGGGGAAGGCTTTGATCCCACAGCCAGTGCTGTGGGCCCAAGTCCACGTTACCACAAGAGCTACAAGTGGGGCCGTACCTTCCATGAGACCAGCCCTGAAGGGACCATAAGGGGAGGGAGTTTATACTGCTGCATGCAAAGGGAAATGCACCCCCGTGTGCTGGCGGTCCACACAGCAGTGGAAAAAAAAAAAATAAAAATAAAAGGCCTCCGGTTGCAGTACACCTCACGTGGATTTTTAATCCATGTGGGCAGATCTCGTCAAATCCACTAGAAAGTGACCAGATCCTACAACAATCTTTATTCTAGCCCTGTGGGGGATAACTAATATTCACAGAGAATAAAGTCAGCCCCACTGGGCCCTGTTCTGATAGTGTTTTACATCACTAGATAATAATCACAAGATAACACTCTCAATAGTCCTTTTATCATCAAGTGAAGATGCTGCTTGCTTGAGAGAAGTTTTCATGGTCATATAATGTATTTGGAATTTTGTTCTAGAATAAACACAGTGGATAAATTATTTGTATTTTAAATGAACACCATTGACAGGACTAAGATTCATGTCTTTCATAATCAGATTGTTTCCACAGTAGATAGCCTATATGATAAATTTTCTTTTCAAGTATGAATTCATATGGCATTAGTCTGAGCATATTATTGGGTAAGACATAAATGCACAAGTGTGAATGATGAGGAAGGGAGAAGGGGTGGGAGTCTCATCTGCTGCCACTTAAGTGTTGATTGTAAGTTTTTTGAGATTCAATGGACTTTGGAATCAGAAAATTACAAAGAAAAATTAATTCCATAATTTTCTTCTTTCAGAGAAGGGATCTGTAATCATCACAACACAGCAGAGGTTGTCAGCCAATAAGAAGCATAATACATCAGTGATAAGCAGTATAACTAAGGAAATAACTATTTGTTGACCAGAATGCAGATGAGTTGCTTATAGCCAATGAGAAGACAGTAGGCACAAGAGAGTTAATTGAAAGAGAAATCTGCAAGGAGTATTAAGACAGAGAAGATGGAATTTGCAAGTCAGAAAGTGGAGGAGGTGCAGGTGGGCAGTCAGGGAAACAGCAGTCTCACCAACTTCAATGGGAAGATTACCCCAGACACCAGTTTAGATAAAGGGAAGGGGGAGAGTAAGCTGGAAGATAAAAGTGAGGAAAAGATTAAACAAGAAGATAAAGGCAAGGAAGAATGTAAACAAGAAAATCAAGGTACAGGTAAAGGTAAAAGAATCGAGGATGAGGTGGGAGAGAGGAGAAGGAAGTCTAGTGATGAGGAACTCAGAAAATTCAACAGGGAAGTACCAGAGGAGAGATCAGCCGTCAAAAAGGACCAAATTGAGGAACATTTTGACAGGTGAGTTGGATTTGGGGTTCTTGTGAATCTCATTCTGCCAGTTAAGGGTTGTACTTACGAAACTCCAAATACTCGTGCTCTGTTGAAATTGAAAGATTCCATAATGTAGTTCAGTATATCTATTTGGCAAATTTAATTCTGTAATAGGGCTTGAGAATGACTATGTATACAGTACCACAAACCCATTGGTAATTAATCCACCCAATGGTAAGAATTTCATGCGATTACAAACCCGAACAGATTGCCGTGGGTGCTGGGTGCCTTGAGCCGCGTCCTGAACCTGGGCATCCAGTACGGTCCGCAGTTTGCCCCCATCAGCATCCCACTGAGGAGACGTATGCAAACCTTTGCTGTCCTTTTCTGGATGTCCACCTTCCTCTTCATGGGTGCTGGTTCTCTCATCCTCCTCCTCTACCTCTTCTTCTACACACAGTACTGGTGAGTAGAGCAACCAATGTTGTTAGTGAAAGCAGTAAGAAGGATCCCAGGAAAAAACAAGGTGTAGATGAAAATAGTTTATTTATTATTGAGGGAAAAACTCAAATGTACTATTAAATTAGTTGACATAGGTTTAGATTACATAATTACATGGGCAAATAAAGCATAATTTTAACTAGAGAGTGTACCTGCACTTATCCTTGACTCTCATTGTTTTACCTGAAGGTGGGTGTCACTGTGCTACCTGACTTGGTTCCTCGGTGACCGGTCTGTCTGCAACCGTGGTGGACGAAGGTACAGTATGTAGGACTTTGGGCCATAGGGAAGGACAGAGGCTAGGTGATGATGATGATAATTGTTATGATGACTCCATATAAAGTCAGTGCAGCTATAGCCATCTTACCAGCTATCGTCATGTGTGGCCATACATTTTTTTCCTTTTCAATTGCATATTGTCCACTGTCTCCACTTATGTACTGTACTATAGATTACAAAAGCATCTTAAGAGGACCTTTTGTTGTGGACATTTTATATGCTACTGATTCCTGTAACAGATATTGTTCACTCTTCCTCCTCCTCCTACTTTCCTCTCCATCTTTAACACTTTGTCGCTATGACTAGAATTGAGTGGGTGCGTCGTTGGACACTGTGGCGACACTACAAAGACTTCTTCCCAGCACACCTCATCAAGACTGCTGAACTGGACCCCTCCAAGAACTACATTATGGGCTACCACCCTCATGGTATTCTCTCAGCTGGTGGTTTCTGTCACTTTGCCACTGAGGGATCACAATTCAGTAAGGTAGGCAATAAACTAGTACCGTACAGTACAGTACCGGTAGTACTATTGTACCAGTGCCAGCTTGATCTTCGAAAACTAACCAATGGATATTAAACACTGACATTTTGGTGATGCTTAAGGTCCTGTATATTTTGCAGAGTTAATAATAGGGTTTACTATAACCACTGACAAATTTTTATCTCGGTTTTGTAGCAAAATTATGTCAGGCACCAGGTATTAAAATATACCTGTACAATTATTGGCAGTTAAATGAATTTTGCATTTTGATACAGACAGGTGACAGGCAGGGCGATAAGAATCAATTTCAGAACTACAGCACGAAGACAAAAGCATGACTATTATCACAAGCTTTCCTCTCCAAAACCCTCCTCATTACGTTCTGTTATATTTAACTAACTATAAATTCTTCCCACTCATAGTCACCTGAACTAACCTCAGCTTAACCTCTGCCACCCCTAACCTGTTAAATTATTCAGATATTTCTTCTGACTCCTTTTCTCACACACACACTGAGCAAAATAAAAAGATTATGATAATCTTGACCTCACTGTACCAACTCACAATATCTTGCTATTCACCTTTCATGATCTTAATGTCACTTAACTACGGTACTCCCTCCCACCCATGATTCACTTAAACTTCCATCTGATATACTGTACCATTTCCCCTCAACCTATTCACCAAACTTTTCTTTAACTGTACTAATACTTACCCACCAAATATTTCTCACTTCATTCGTAATTCATTGTATCTCATCCCACTTATACCTTCCACTCTCCAAAGCTTCCCGCAAATATAATCACTTCAATAAGCCTTCAAAATGTTCCTTGCTTAATTAAGGTGTTTTGACTTGCCTCACTCTCCAGATATTTTCCGGCTTCACCCCACACCTGCTCACCCTCGAGGGACACTTCCTTCTGCCTATCTACCGCGAGTTCTTCATGGCAACTGGTTAGTAGGGTAGTCAGTCAGTCAGAAAGAGAGCCCATACGAATTTGTGTTTTGATATGCTGTCGTGAGTTAGAATTGCAATCCATAGCTAATTGTTTAAGATGTCCATGGCTGTAGTGGAGATACCTTCGATCATCACTATTCCACACAATGCAGAAAGGATTTGAATAAGACCTGTGAACTCTCTCAGGATAGTATAAGTTATTTTGTTATTTACTTTATCATTAAACTTTGCCATAAAGATTTTTGTTGGAATGATCATATATGAAGTGGATTGAATGTAGAGAAAACTTATGGATCACTTATTAATAATACCCTTAGACAATGTTATGAAAGAGATCTTGAAGTATTGTATTATTCACTGTATTAAATTCTCCATTAATATGGATTCATTACACACACTACATAAACCTACCCATAATTCCATCATATAATAAGATTATTTTCTTCTGGAAAATATAAATGTTGTTGGTTCCTCAAGCTGTCTGGCCGAGCAGCCCCGAGCTCGTGAGGAAGGCCATGGCCTGTGTCGGGCTTTCCCACAGTGCCCCCAGAGAGTGTATGTTGTGTTGTTGGCGAGTGTGGTTGTGTACATTGCAGTCTTCCATAATGTGTTTAATAGAGTGGGGTGCTGTGTTGCATCCCGGACAGGCATCCACAATGGCTCCAACCAGCTTCTTCTGATATGTCAGAAGGGCCAGGTGGTGGCCACATCGCAGCCTGGCCAGGTGGACTCTGTCTTCACGGGGAAGGGAGGATTCAGATGGGTGGATGTCAGGAGGTCGTGCATGCAGCTGAGTTTGTTTTTGAGTATTTGGATGGATTTGTGAGTGATTTGAGTATGGATATGTTTCTGGAGACTGGTTTGGAGTGGGCAAGGTGTAAGAGATGATAGTATTTGTGTATGGTATCATGGACTGGGTTTTTTTATGTTCCTTGACATGTGTTGGTGTTTTGCCGTGTAGTGTGGTGGCTGGTATGGGTTTGTGGAGGCTGCAGCAAGTGTTTGTGTGCCTCTCATGTCAAGGTGGACCTTGATCTTGAGGACTTTGGTTTCATGGTGTAGGTGGTCTCTAGGTGTAGTAGCTGTGCAGCCTGTGATTACCTTTAGGGCTGTATTCTGTATGGTCTGAATGGTGTTGAGGTGAGTTTCAGTGAGGTTTGAGGCCCAGGCAGGGCTTACATAATCCATCACTGATCGAATATATTGTTTGTACGCTAAGGTTGTGGTTTCTTTTTTGTGTCCAAATGTTGTGCTGGCAAGTGATCTGAGTGCTTTAAGTCTTTGCATGAATTTATTTTTGATGGCCGTAATATGTTTGAATGTCACGGATGTGTTGTATGTTATGCCAAGTGTATTGGGTGTGTGTGTGTGTGTGTGTGTGGTATGGGTGTGTTGTTTATGGTGAGGTGTGGTGTGTAGCGGTGTTCTGCGTTCCAGTTGGTGAGAAGGGTGACAGTTGAATTGGTGGGTGCTAATTTAAGTCTGTTTGTGGTGAACCAGTCATTAAGTATGTTGAGGATATGAGTGGCTGTGTCTGCATTTCTGTGTGTTCATGTGTATTATGTCATCTGTGTAGGAGACTACGTGTATTTGTGGTGCCTGGGCTGTTGGTAGGTCGTGCATGTATAAATTGAAAAGGATGGGTGATAGAACAGAACCTTGGGGGACACCATTGGTGAAACTTTTAATGTTAGATGACTGACCAGCAAATGTAACATGGGCTGCTCTTCCTCCCAAGAAGCTGGCCAGCCATCTTTTTGTATTATTATGCAGGAAAATAAAGTACAGTACAGTACCGTATATGGTATATTAATTTATTTGTGGTACTGACAGACTTTAGAAATAATGATAAGGTATATACACTGCAAATAACATTACGTGTGGTTTCAGGTGCAGTGAGTGCCACGCGGGAGAGCATGGACTACCTACTGGGTCAGGAGGGTGGAGGACGTGCACTGTGTCTGGTGGTGGGAGGGGCCAGGGAGAGTTTGGATTGTCACCCCGCCTTAGTCACACTCCACCTCAACAAACGCAAGGGATTCTGCAAGATGGCACTCCGGCATGGGTTGGTTGCCTTTGTTTCTATGTACAGTCGGCAAAAAAAGTATCAACACCACCCTTATGGACAGTGATATGTAGTGTTGGTGTTCCTGATTACAGATAAGGGGCCGGATGCACGAAAGACCTTAGCGGAGTGACCGTTAAGGTAACCTTTGGCAGTTTCACTAAGGGGATGGTAAGGTTGCTGCTATGGTTGTATGCTCTATTGGCCTTAACATCAACCTTAGTGTTCCCTTAGGTGATCTTAGCAGTCGGCCATGTTTGTTTCGTTCCATTCCCTTCCGACTGTGGACCACCAGCTGACACTCTCTGGGCCAATGAGAGGGCAGCTTCATAGACAAGTTAGGCAACATAAGCCAATCAGAAGTCAGTTGGGATGACAGCTTATTACAGAAAACAAACAAAGGACTCATTTTCATTGCGTGAAGTGGGAGGTGAACATTGTGTGAGATTTCTTGAGTATAGAAGTGTTTATTTTGGCATTTAATTACTTAATATGGTAGAAGAGCCTCCTACTAAGCGCACAAGACGTGCATATTATACTGCAGCTGATGAAGAACTCATGATTATGATAACTGAATGGAAAAAAAGAGAACACATTTTCTGGTGGCTACCATTCATCCACATAACACCAGAATACATGTTGATTTAGTATGTAGGCTATAGGGTCATTTGTTTCCTAGCATAGTTTGGAGGATTAAGAAACTTTGAATTTGCCGACTTCATAACAGGGAGGCCTAGCTATTACAACCAGAGTATGCCGAGATTTCTAACCACCTTAATTCCTCTCTTACTGTCTACTTTTCTTCTCTATTTATGTGAAGGTTGTAGTTGTGGTAGTAGTGAATGTCGTGATGATTCCCGTTTAGATGATTTTCCAAACTTACCATTCCCTGTGTAATGTTTGTTGTTGTGGTAAGACAATGGTGGTAGTTGTAGTAGACCAATACAGTGTCGGAACATATAAAATAAATAATTATGGTGAGAAAAGAGCATCTTTTCAAGGATATAATTTAAAAATAATAACAAATAAACGTATTTTTAACCTATGTGATTTTCCTCTTTTATAGTATAATATAACTTGGTTATTAAAAATTTGCTTATTAGTAAAGATTAGCACAGTACAACAATCATACAATAATCATGCACAGCATACCATGATTTTGAGGAAAGTACCATAATTTCGGCATTACTGTACGATAATTTGGGCAGGTCGGCAGCACAACGCTCCACTACTCAACCCTACGGTCGTCTAAAGGGTGCTCTCGACCACCCTTAGCCGTAAGGTTAAAGATGGCCGCCACAATTGCCGCTAAGGTGTTTCGTGCATACCACCTTAGTGAGTTAAGGGCAAAAATGGCGGCTAAGGTAACTTAACGGCCGCTAAGGTCTTTCGTGCATCCGCCCCAAGCCACTCAGACACTTTAAGTATTTTATAATAATGAATTACAAATAGTAATTCACTTATAATTCTTTCCCTAATTAAAGAATATTAAAATTTTCATGAATGTTAATAAAAATTAGGTTTGGTAATGAGGCCAATTTCAAATCTGGCAACCCACACATCAAGAGTACCAACCTTACCGTGAAATTTTTTTTAATTTCAATGTAAGGGTGCTGTTGATACTTTTTTTGCCGACTGTACATTACACTAGTCTGGCTTGGTGCTAATTCCCACTGTAATTATAATAAAAAAATTGTACATAACACCTGTGATACAGCATGAAGATATGATCCTAAGCATCATTTTACTTTATACTCAGGGCCTCTATTGAAAATCTTCAGATTTCTGTGATTCAGTACCATCCACAGAATGTGTCTTGTACTGTAATGAAATTCTAACTACAGTGAGTTTTGTATCTACTTTAACAGATACCATTGTGAACTGTTATGGTAAATGTTTTTTACTGGAAATGTATATGATTTGTCTTATTATATACCTTCCTAAGCCATGTCAAATTTGATAATAAGCATTGGAAAAATTGTGATGCTGGTCAGTGTAGGGACTTTCTTGTTTTGTAGCACCTGGGCTGTAAATTGTAGTTATCAATCTCATCCCACAGAGCATCACTGATACCAATGTATTCCTTTGGGGAGAATGAGATATACGAGCAAGTGAATAACCCACCCGGATCATTGGTGCGAACAATTCAGGACACCCTCCAGAAGGTTATTGGCCTCGCACCCTGTCTTTTCGTTGGTCGAGGAATCTTCCAGTACAGCTTTGGGATCGTCCCTTTCCGCAAACCCATCTACACTGTCGGTGGGTCTTTGATATGCTTTGTGGAGATAGATGGTACTCACGTATAAACAAAATACAAAATAAGATCCTTTAACCTTAGTCTGTGGGGTTCTTCTTATGACATTTTAATTAAATGAAAATATAATACAGTATACTAACTTCCAAGATATTTTCATAAAGTTTATTCAGAATTCAAAAGAGGTTAAGAGTTTATGGTTTGCAGGGACTGCCCATGTGATAGTACGAAGGTTTCATTTCAAATCATAACATGAATGTGGATGTATTACAGTTGGTGCACCCATCGATGTACCGCTGGTGAAGAACCCAACAAAGGAACAGATTGTTGCACTTCACGAGACTTATGTCAACGCAGTCCAAGATCTCTACAACAAGTACAAGCATAAGTACTCTGAGTTCCCTGAGGCTGAGATGAAAATTGTGTAGGTGTGTGATGGAAGATATTACTGACAGGCTGAGAGGTAAATACAGTATAGCCCATACATAATTCACATATATAATACAAAATAGGAAACAGTTTATTATAAAGTATATGAGCAAAAACCTTACCAGTACAGTATTCTCTGGTAAGAAACACTACTAATAGACTTGAGATTCAAACCCAAACCTGGCAAAATACTTTTTTGTAACAGAGTTGATTAACACGGGTAGATTAGAATGACTTCGAGCCATGCCATGACAGGAATAAGGTGTAGTGAATTGGAGGCTCCTGATTACTCCTAACTGTGTCAATAAGCAGGATTGGAGGAATCAGTGGATTTCACTTCACTGTCATAACATCCCTCTTAGGGTGTGAAGCATGTATGTTCAACCAGGCACAAGTGTAAGTTGGTGCTTTGTCAGTAGTGTTTCTGCAAAAGAATGGTAAGTTCATACCAGTAAATGGGGACATAATGAAGCATAATGAATTGTATTTTAGAATCGTGCAACTTATAGTAAGCTTTGTTGACCTTAAGAGTGATCAAGCACACTGTTCTCACACAAAGGTCTTCACATAGAGTTGTATCATAAGTAGATACAGTACCAGAATGTAGATGGAAACAAACGATCCCGTGAAGACTATATGTGTTTACCCTTTCACCATGATCACTCACTTCAGTGATTCCTTAACTGCCTGGCCTTAGAATGTAGAAATATATATAAAGGTGTGAATTCCTTCATAGAATGCAGAAATATATATAAAGGTGTGAATGCCTCCATAGAATGCAGAAATATATATAAAGGTGTGAATACCTTCATTTGATACAGTAGACCCTTGTTATAACACAAAAAAATACAGACATTCACCATTTTATTTTTTGCTTAAGACCACCGAATAATTTTCCTAGCATTAAGTTAGTTATTTTGTAAGGACTAAGTAGCCTGCTGAATCTGTGTTTAATGAGACATGTTTAATATTTGAGTGTTATATCAAGGTTCTACTGTAATACTGTTCCTATTATTATTTGTAGTCTCTTCTGTATTACTGTACTGTCCTTAGAAATATGGGCAAAACAACAGCCAAATGTTGAAGAAGAAATATCATAACAGAGTTGGAATGCAAACTCTAGCTACTAGTCCTATTTTTGTTAATTGTGTTTCTTTTCAAATAATTCACTCATAATATTTGATACTTTGGGTGATATTATTAAACTACTTCTTCAAGAAAAAATACTCTTCGTCATTTAGTTCCTATTATTTTGCAATGTGAATTTAATGACACAACGCCTTTTCCTCGAAGAAAAAGTTTAATATTACCAGCCTTAGACTTTTGGTTTTGTGGCCAGTAATTGTGCTGTGACCTAGTCATGTTTCTCAGTGACATCCATTACTGGAGTTGGTAGAAAATAATCCTTAGAATATTGATGTGTTGAAATTGAGATATAATGTATATTTTTATGATGAATTGTAGCACTGATTGCCAAACACTGTTGTATTTTTTTATGGTCGTTTTAGTGGTTGTAAGATTGAATGAATAAGCTTTACCCATAGCCCACTGAGGTTAGTCCAGTGCCTCATGTTGTGCTAAGATATTGGTTGTTATTTTTGGTAAATAGTCTGGTAAAGGAAATGTTACTTGTGAAAAACTAGGATTTAAATCAACTCAAGGCAAAGAAATATCATGGGCTCAGCTGTGACACTAAGATGACTGGTATAATGACTAAACTGACATCAAATGGAATCATAACACTGGTCACTGTCACAGCCCGGCCCATAATTTGTCTTGCTTATGGCTCTGGGAGCGAAAACACATGGTTACGCTGTTGTTAAAGTAGTAAAGGGTTTACAAGTACTGTAGCATATAAGTGCTTAGTTTGGTATGATTTCCAATCCCTGCTCTGTTATTGGTGTGTATTTCTCATCTTATATACATGGAGCTTGTACGAGTACTGTCTATGTGAGTGACCCGGTAAGATGTTACTTTGGTGTACATATCTTGCATGAAATAATAGTCTAGTGTAATAGGATTTTCATGATAAAATTAGGTTTTACTTCACTACCTAACACTCTCAGTTTCTCTCTCATACTTTGTGTTCAGAAGTTCATTCCCATGGTGCTTGATATTTACATTAACTGTATTTGATAACATTTGGTGCTTAGTTGTTTAAGTCAGTAAGAACAATTGAGAGGCCCAAACTTTGAGTGAAGAGCATGAGACTGGTAAAGGTAAATATGGTGCTTCAGTATTCAAAGATCACACACAGTGTGTTTTTGTGTAAACCAAGTACAGTTTATGCCGGAGTATAGTTTGAGTTTAGTTTTTTCTGTATGATATGTATCATTATGGTAAGAATGTTATAATACTGAAGTTAGAGCATTAAATGTGTACAGTTAGAAGCAAAACTTTGCCAGCACTAACTAATGAGCAATAACTATACTACACTACTTTGTAGTTATCATGTTCAATGGAGCCATGGTACTGATCATTTTTGCCATGTTGCTTGTGACTTAAGTTGATTATGTTCCTGTAACCAACTGTGTGATAGTGTAAGTGGAGTTTTGCTCTCGATTCTACACAATATTGAAAACTGTTATCTCCCTCACAAATCATCAGGTCACATTTAAAATTTCCGCTTTTATTTTTGCTTTGTTATCTGAACAAAATTTGCCATGTCTTCCATGGGCACCAGTAGTTTATTTGAGGAATGGGAGACACTAGAGGCATGAAGGCCTTCTGTCATTATTCATACTATCTATTTCACCCAGGATGGATAAAGATAAGTTAATTGGTTAATTGAAAAACTGGTAGGGTCATATGCTAGTGGGAAGCATAAAAAGAGGAAGGATAGTTGGCTTGTTTTTTTAATGAAGAATAAAAAATGAGAAGTTGAATTGCTGAGAGAGATTAACTGAGGAGAAGAAGGTGTTAATGCAGGTTATTATTTTGGATTGTGGTTTAATGCAGTCTTTACATGTTTGGTATTTGTTCAACAAACAGAATGTCAACAATGTGATAGTTAGTATGTAAGCAACACAATAATTTATCACACTAAAAGGATAGCTTGTCTTGACTCATCCATCTTGGATAAAATAGAAATTATAATTTTTTACAATCCAGGTAGTCAAAATTATTTTATAAATTTTTATGTGATATATTTTTACTTCCATATCAGCTACTGTGGAGTGTAGCCATTGTGTTCATAATGGGTGTAGGATAGTGTAAAGAAGTGTGTATTCACTGTCTTTGCTTCACATTTACTGAATACCGGAATTCTTGTCAGACTTAAGAAAATGGGTACGTTTTTAGGTTTGGTCAGACTCCTTTACAACAGCAAGTAGGTACTGTACTGTACCAAAACCCAGATGTAGTATCTTTTACTCTGGGGGAAAGAAATGGAGATTCCAAACACATGCTAAAATATTATTCCAACAGAATTGCATAATATTCTCTTTGTCTGTAAACAGCTCTTCTTAACCCAATGTGAGCCAACTTGAGAGTGGCTCGGATTTGAAGTGGCCCTAAAAGTACTGTTTATGTAGATTATTTTGATGCTCATTGTGTTTATAAATCAGAGTACTGTAGTGTACTCCATTAGAATTATTCGAAGCACATTGGAAGACTAAGTTTGAGGATGGGACACCCAGATGTGTAGATCACCTAATCACTATTTTCCCATATCAAGTTCTTAATCAACAAGGCTTTATACCTCACATTTCTTTCACCCTAAGTGTCAAACATGGGATTTCTATATGACACACCACAGTACTGGATATGAACAAAAGAAACACAAGTCCTTAGAGAAATCACAATACTGTTTTGTGGACTTCATTTTAGTTAGTTGTGAGATGTTAATGATTATATCTTGAGGAAGGAACTGTATGAGAATCTGTGTACTGTAGTTGTTTTGTAAGAAGGAAATTTTGTCCATGGGCAATTAATGTTGTGTTACGCAAACGTAAATTGACATTCCTTTCAAGAATGTATACTTTTCTTTTCAATAAAGTGAATGATATGTACAGTACTGTATTGTTTATGAATAATATAATAGGGAGAATAGTTCTTTTCTCATGTACTGCCTGGGTTAATAGCGATTATGTATTCACGGTGATAATTTTTTTTATTCCCCACCCATTCAAAAAATTAGATTTTGTGAAATACCTCTACTTCAGCTCATCTTCAATACAATGGTAATGGATGTAGCCATATAAGTTACCAGAAGTTTGGATGAAAGTCCTGTTTCATACCAGAAGTGTTTCAGGCATAAATAAAGAACCCATTACTTTGAGAATGATCACATTTTTTTTTTTTTTTTTTTTTTGAAGGAGTTGCACAAAAACATATTGACATACTGTATGTTATTGACCAGTCAATTAATGGAACTCTCAATAAAATTCACACCCTACCTGAAGCTGTCGCATACATACGGTACATAAATACGTGCATTGGCACCAAGAACACCCACCTTTCTTCATATATATTGATAACTGGCAAGAGCTTTATATTGCTGCTTGTTGAAATTTACGTTGTTTAAAGATGTTAAGATAATCTATTCTATGATCCTAATATGTTGAAGAAAAAATTAAAAGATTGGAAAACCAGGCAACAGCTATGAGTTTGGTAGTTCTTCCACCTTAAATTACAGTATTGTAGAAGAATAAATATCAATGACCAATTATTTTGTTATTTATCCCGTCCCTCTGCAGAACTATCCTCAATCAGCTATTGTAGCAGTGTCTTCCAGGACAGCTCTCTGTTGGGGAGTATTGTCTGTGGTGTTGTTAATGTGGGATTATGTGGCCAGTTATTTATGTGTTCTGCCGTTCTGGCTCCTTTTTAGACCAGAGAGGCGAGCCGCGAGCGGCCGAGCCACTTGTTTTCCTCATATTAGCTGTCCCTCTTTTCTTTCTGTTTCTTTCATGCTTGACGTCCCTCCTTTTTGTCTCCTTCCTTTTGTTTACAAGGTCTCTGACTCTCTGGTCCAGTCTAGTCTAGTAAAAAAAAAAAAAAAAAAAAATGAATCACTGTACACACATCATCCCTGGTCGATCTCTCCATTAAGTAGCTCATTGTAGGGCAACTGTTTTGTGATGTATAGTGGGATTATATGAGAGTACTTACTGAGATGGTTGATATTTCCCTTTCATTGAATGGGACAGGGTCGGTGTAGGCAGTGGCCTGCGAACATATAGGTGAATCACAGTGGTAAGAGCAAGGTCAAGGCTTCCTAGAAAAAAAAAAAGTGTGCCGCTGTGCGAGTGTGTGTGTGTGACTGTAGCGGTGGTGATGTCATTGAATTGTCGTGGCGTTAAATACTTTGTATTGGTAGTGTTAATTATTGTGTACCCATAATGCACCGTGTGTGTGTGTATGTGTAGGAGGAGTACATGATGAACTCTAGAGACCATAAATTAATAAGTGAAAGCCCTCAATTAAGTCTCCTCTTCCCACTATCTTTTTTTATATTTATATATAAAAAATATATAATATATAATATATTAGGGAACTAATTACTGATGCAGTGTTTCAGATGGAGTGATGTGGTCGTGAAATAGAGAGTGTGATGTTGTGGTTATTGGTATGGTAACAGAGAAGAGTATGGTGGTGATGGAAGATGGGTGTAGTAGGCTGGTAGCAGAGAATGGATATGGTAGGTAGTAATAGCTAGTAGCAACTAGAGAATGGATATGGTAGGTAGTAATGGTAGTGGTAGCAGAGAATGGATATAGTAGGTAGTAATGGTAGTGGTAGCAGAGAATGGATATGGTAGGTATAGTAGTGGTAGTGGTAGCAGAGAATGGGTATGGTAGGTAGTAATGATAGTGGTAGTGATAGTAGAGAATGGATATGGTAGGTAGTAATGGTAGCAGCTAGAGAATGGATATGGTAGGTAGTAATGGTAGTAGTGGTGGGGAATATAACAAACTGTCCACCACCATCATCATCACCACAACAACAACAACAACAGTGTGCATCATTCATCCATTGTTTGATATGAGGCCTGCAGCAGGTTAACTGTCAACGTCACACTCACTCCATCCCTCACACTTATACTCACCACACTCCCCCCTCATCCCAACGTCACACTCATTCTCACCCCACTCACACCTCATCCCAACGTCACACTTACTTCATCCCTCACACTCATACTCACCACACTCCCCCCTCATCCCAACGTCACACTCATTCTCACCCCACTCACACCTCATCCCAACGTCACACTCACGTACTCCATCCCTCACACTCATACTCACCCCACTCACACCTCATCCTAACGTCACACTCACGTACTCCATCCCTCACACTCATACTCACCCCACTCACACCTCATCCTAACGTCACACTCATTCTTACCCCACTCACCCCTCATCCCAACGTCACACTTACTTCATCCCTCACACTCATACTCACCCCACTCACACCTCATCTGATCAACGTCACACTCACGTACTCCATCCCTCACACTCATACTCACCCCACTCACACCTCATCCCAACGTCACACTCACTCCATCCCTCACACTCATTCTCATCCCAGTTTCACCCTCACCTCTATCCTTGCTTCACCCTCACCCCTATCCTTGCTTCACCCCCACCCCACTCCCCCTCACCTCACCTCCACCCGCTCCTTCACCCCTACTGCACCTCTCCTTTACCCTCACCCCCATCCTTTACTCTCACCCACCACCCGAACCTCACCCCCAACCCCCTTCACCCGCACGCCATTCATCCTTCATTTCCATCTCTTCACGATAATAATTTTCCAGGTGACTGTGATTTATTTTCTTGTATGAGGTTATGTATTTTGGTTCAGTTTGTTTGTCTGTTTGTAGCTTGCGGTGTTAAGGGTTAGACGCTCCCTCGGACCCGAATCACTCTCTTTCAGTTCTTCGGCAGTCCCTCCATTTCTTCTGTTTTCTTCGTGCTTGTTGCCCCTCCTCTCTGTTTCCCTTTCTCTCGTTCCACAGCTAGATAGGATCATTCAGGCCTCACACAGTATCCTATCTCCCTCTTCAATTCAACGGAGAGAGAGAGAGAGAGAGAGAGAGAGAGGCTATTGACAGATCGATAAACAATTTAGATAGAAAATGATAAGTGGATCAGTCACGTGATGTGTTCTCTCTCTCTCTCTCTCTCTCTCTCTCTCTCTCATAACCGGTTTTAGACAATCAGACAATTATGAACGAGCCCAAACCCCACAACTTGCTAAATAATAATAATAATAATAATAATAACGACACAGCTAAAGTATCGATCACCACCCACGAGCCTAAGTATCAAAATGGTTAACTAACTATTATCATTGCATTGGGAGAGGGAAATTAATCCTTGACACGCGCCTTACTTACAAGTTTGGTGCTGGATGAGGAAAAAAATATGACGACCTTATCCCCAATTTCCATTCCTTCTGAGGTTTCCTTCGTGCTTGTTGTCCCACCACTCTAGCTATCACCTTCTCCCTTGATTGTCCTTCTGTTTCCTTCTTGCTGTTGTCCCTCCTCCTCCTCACCATACTACCACACTACCACACCATACTACCCCACTACTACACCATACCAACAACTACCACACTACCACACACTACCACACTACCATATTAACACACCACACTACCATCCTACAAGATCTTTCAGGCATAGGGACATCCTTCTTTCATCCTCAGTTAATCTTGTCCTCAAATAATTATCGCCTCCTTCCCAATCATGCTTTGTTGAATCCATGTCAAAACTTTAGTGATAATTTTCCATCACCACATTAATTGCTGTACTGACTCAGTGAGAAATATTATTATGAACCGTAAGCTATTTTGTGTCTGTAATTTTTGTCTATATTTAGGAAGGTGAGGACTAAATTTAGGCAAGAGAGAGAGAGAGGAGGAGGAGGAGGAGGAGGAGGAGGCCAAGGGCATGCAATGTCTTGGGTGGAAACTTTCTCTCCCCCTCCCCCCTTTGCTCTCCTCTCCCTCCCTGCGGCTCTTTCCACCCTTCCTGCCTCCCTCCCTGACCCTCTCTCTTTCCTTCTCCCGTTCTTCTTTCCCTCTCTCCCTTTCCTTTGGCTCTTTCCTTCTAATGGGTAGAAATATATAAGTATATCTTGGGTAGGCCTATATATAATGAGGACATTCCTGGACATCCATATCCCCTCGGTGTGGAAAGAAAGGGAGACCGGGGTTTATACTTTGCAGACAGCGTGACGTCATCCTCACACGAGTTTCCCGGGAATGTTTTTGGGGGGAGGGGAAGGTTGGGTATTGGCATGGAGGTAGTATACTATACTACCTCCATGGGTATTGGTTGGAAAGAGGGAGGGGAGATGGAGGGTTGGTGAAGGGTGAGGGGGGACCTTTTTCCCTCCCTTTACGGTGTGACAAGGTTGTGTGCCCTTCTCTCTCTCTCAGTCTCTCTTTTCCTCCGTCCCTCTATCAATTTCTCATAATATCTGTTATTTAATCTTATTTAATAGGCACTTGTAGGCACTGTCTTTTTAGTCAATGGCTTCAGTCTTATATCAGAACAGTGATACAACATCACAAATATCATAATTATTACGTTCTCTGACTCACTGCCTCTCCAGTTTACCGTTTAGCTTTATTGGTTGTTCTATTCTTCTGACTTAATACTATATTATTATGGTACAGGTAAGGTAAAGTGTAAGGCGGAAAGAAGTAGCCTAAGACATCGGCGCTTCCCTACATATTTTCTGGCTCCTGGGGCTGTTGTTGTTATATTGTATGAGCATGTGGGATTGCAACAAATTTAACGGGGCCTTGTATATTGTGAATTCACTGGGTGCTATTAAATTTATTCCTGCAAACGAGACACGAAACAGACTCCCTCGATATATATATATATATATATATATATATATATATATATATATATATATATATATATATTTGCTGTTTCATGACACAGTGTAGGGGAAGGAATCATATGCTCCAATAAGTCACCAAAATTATATTATTCCTCCTTAATTAAGGGGGTATATAGCACATTGTTTTGGGTGGTAAATCTGGAGCAAATGATTTCTCCAAACTATTCCAAGCAACACAGGATACCATTATTTTTCTTCATCTGGGTCTGTTTCCTGGCATACTTTGGAGGAATCAAGGCACTCCAGTCTATGAAAAGTATATTATCCCCTTATTAAACTCCGGCCTATATTACGTCACGTTAGCGACATCCACACACACACGCTTAAAAGTCATTCCTACACTTTCTCTTTCCGCCACGAGATGGGTGGGAAAGAGACCCAGTGATTATGAACTGTATTTTTTTTTTTTTTTTTTTTTTTTTTTTTTGGCGCGCGATGTTTTAAAATTGTGATCTTTTGGTGGGAAATGAGGAGGCGCATGGAGCAATAATAATTTTGGTGCTAAAAAAAAAAAAAGTTAGTGGTCATATTGAGTTCAAAAGCTCCAAGAAATATAATTATAAAGAAATAAAAAAATAATGACCGCACAATATATTCGCTCTGTTGGCAACCATGTCCGGAAAACATGGGCATATCATTGTTATCATTCATCACTGACAACTCTGCTGCTACATACCTCACTCTGATAACCTTATATACCTCACTCTGATAACCTTATATACCTCACTCTGATAACCTTATATACCTCACTCTGATAACCTGTATACCTCACTCTGATAACCTTATATACCTCACTCTGATAACCTGTATACCTCACTCTGATAACCTGTATACCTCACTCTGATAACCTTATATACCTCACTCTGATAACCTTATATACCTCACTCTGATAACCTGTATACCTCACTCTGATAACCTTATATACCTCACTCTGATAACCTGTATACCTCACTCTGATAACCTTATATACCTCACTCTGATAACCTTATATACCTCACTCTGATAACCTGTATACCTCACTCTGATAACCTTATATACCTCACTCTGATAACCTGTATACCTCACTCTGATAACCTTATATACCTCACTCTGATAACCTGTATACCTCACTCTGTTAACCTTATATACCTCACTCTGATAACCTGTATACCTCACTCTGATAACAGTATATACCTCACTCTGATAACCTTATATACCTCACTCTGATAACCTTATATACCTCACTCTGATAACCTGTATACCTCACTCTGATAACCTGTATACCTCACTCTGATAACCTTATATACCTCACTCTGATAACCTGTATACCTCACTCTGATAACAGTATATACCTCACTCTGATAACCTTATATACCTCACTCTGATAACAGTATATACCTCACTCTGATAACCTGTATACCTCACTCTGATAACAGTATATACCTCACTCTGATAACCTGTATACCTCACTCTGATAACAGTATATACCTCACTCTGATAACCTGTATACCTCACTCTGATAAACTTATATATACCTCACTCTGATAACCTGTATACCTCACTCTGATAACCTGTATACCTCACTCTGATAACCTGTATACCTCACTCTGATAACAGTATATACCTCACTCTGATAACCTTATATACCTCACTCTGATAACAGTATATACCTCACTCTGATAACCTTATATACCTCACTCTGATAACCTGTATACCTCACTCTGATAACCTGTATACCTCACTCTGATAACCTGTATACCTCACTCTGATAACAGTATATACCTCACTCTGATAACCTTATATACCTCACTCTGATAACAGTATATACCTCACTCTGATAACCTTATATACCTCACTCTGATAACAGTATATACCTCACTCTGATAACAGTATATACCTCACTCTGATAACCTTATATATACCTCACTCTGATAGCTTGTATACCTCACTCTGATAACCTATATACCTCACTCTGATAACAGTATAATGACACACATACACACACACACTCCGACGAATTATCTCACTATTTCTCCTCATGGTCTCTCTTTCACACACACACACACACACACCGACGAATTATCTCACAATTTCTCCTCATGGTCTCTCTTTCACACACACACACACACACACACACACCGACGAATTATCTCACAATTTCTCCTCATGGTCTCTCTTTCACACACACACACACACACACACCTACTGAGAGAGAGAGAGAGAGAGAGAGAGAGAGAGAGAGAGAGAGAGAGAGAGAGAGAGACACACACACACACACAGAAACAATCTCACTTCTGCCTGGTTCCTACGTCCACAACTGTACACTCACATGGCTGGTTCACTTTCATTCCCTATCTTGGTGGAGTTACTATTGATGAGGACTGTGTACCACTAAGTCATCTCTATGCTTTTATCAGATCTAACCTCAATTATCGATCAGCTTGTTGTGATTGTCTCGTACCGTACACACACACACGTATAGTCCAAAGTCCGTGTTATCTTCCCGCACACACACACGCAGTCCATGTACAGTCGAGCTAGTAAATTCGCGACCATGTACTGTACCTAGATTGATAGATTGATATTAGGTGCCTCAACAGCGAGGTCTTATAGCGCCAGAAGAAGGTGATAGAGAGGTGAGACAGCAAGTATAGGAAGGAAATAGAAAGAACAGAGGGACATATGAAGAACTGAAAGGGAGTGTCTGGGGTCGAAGTGGCGCCAAAACCCTTATAAAATATTGCCCAAGCCCATATCACTACAGGCAATACTCCCCTACGGATCCACATACCGTACCTATAGAAGTGTATGTCATCTGAGCTGGTAACACTGAATTGGGGAGGAATCAAAGTAGTTGGAATATAGTAGAGTGACATGATACAATGTTCCTTCCACCTACAATGTCACCTTAGGCCTACCCACACAAAGTTACCAGCACACTTGATACTCGAGTGTACACCTTCACACACACACAGAGAGAGAGAGAGTAATAACAATTGATGAGTCAGTATATATCTAGTAAACAGGTACAGGTATATACTGGTTGTTACCGGTATGTGACATTTACACACACACACACACACACACACACATGCACCGTATACAGGTGTGCAATAATCATCACTTTATTCGAGCAAGTGAGCAAAGGAATGTTTCAGAATAATCAAATTTTCTTGTCACGATATCAAATTTATGTTTCGCATCCTCAAATTTCCATGTGACAATCTTGAAGGAATCAGAGACCGTCCAATTCACCAACAAATGCATCTCTCTTAATATTATAAAGTTTTATTTTTTTACATTGCTACGTTGCAGTTCCTATGCTTACGTCCATTATGCATTGGATAACTAACTATAATGGTGGTTACGAAACGACCTATAGTTTACATCACGGTGATTCCTGAAACTGTGAGCCTTATCTCAGGTGTGGACACAATCCTTGCATTCACTGTGTTGTGTGGTTTTAAGAGCTGGCGGGGAGGAAACCACAGACAAACATATATATACCAACCACAGTTACCACACAACACTCACAAACACTACACAGCACACAACACTCACAGTTTCCACACAACACACACGTACATTACACCACACACACAAAACTCACAAACACTACACAACAAACACAACACAACACTCACAGGCACTACACATCACTCACAAACACTACACAACACTCACAAATACTACACAACACTCACAGACACTACACAATAAACACAACACTCACAGACACTACACCACACACACAACACTCACAGACACTACACCACACACACAACACTCACAGACACTACACAACAAACACAACACTCACAGACACTACACCACACACACAACACTCACAGACACTACACCACACACATAACACTCACAGACGCTACATAACAAACACAATATTCACAGACATTACACACACAGCACTCACAAACGCTACACCACACACACAACACTCACAGACACTACACCACACACATAACACTCACAGACACTACACCACACACATAACACTCACAGACGCTACATAACAAACACAATATTCACAGACATTACACACACAGCACTCACAAACACTACACCACACGCACAACACTCACAAACACTACACAACAAACACAATATTCACACACACTACACAACAAACACACTTTTCACTTACACTTACCCCCGTACACACACCCACGCACAAATATACACACACACATTCACTTACATCATTCTAGGCGTTAAGTAGACTGTCTTGTTGGTAAATTGGAAGGCACCAGCTGATTCCTTCTACTATGCCAGAAATCAGACGCCTTCAATGCTACTAACAGGGGATCGGTTTTGTGGCATAGTTTGGAAGAATCAAAAACCTTCCAATTCACCAACAATAGAATTTCCCTTTAATTAATCAAGCCCCATTAACAGACGACCAACCATACACTTTATTAGGAGGAGAAACCTTTATCGACAACGATTCTCAACTGCATGCTAAATTTACTCTTCAGCAGGTCAATAAAGATTCCTCTCCCTCATACGGTATGGTTTCTCTTCCATTCTGTCAAGTTATTCCATGTTTTACTCATAAACCAACCAACCAGCCAGTCAGTCAGTCAGTTCTCCTTCCGTACTCTGTGTTGTGAAATAATGCATGTTTTTGTTATGTTCTATCTCATTTCCTGTACCAAAGTGTGATTAGAAGTTGATGTTGCGTGTGTGTGTGTGTGTGTGTGTGTGTAATTTTGAGTGTACAGTATGTGTGTGTAATATTTGGTGTACAGTATGTATGTATGTATGTGCCCTAGTTTGTTAGTGTGTATGTATGTGAGTATGTACAGCATGCCCTTGTGTGTGTGTGTGTGTGTTTGTGTGTGCCCTAGTTTGTTTGTGTGTATGCATGTGAGTGTGTACTGCAAGCCCTACTATGTGTGTGTGTGTGTATGTCTGCAGTAAGAACACAATAGTACCCAGGAAATGGTTAAATTCTCCCCCTGGTGCCAATTATCGACACTGTTATTTATTTGTACGTCGTTGGTGTTTGTTATTGTTTTTACTTTTCATACGGTGCCTCATTAGTGTCACAACAAGAGGGCATAGTGTTGAAAATTTTGAAGCAACCGACTGATTTCTCCTAACTATTCCAAGCAACAAGCCATCATTATTTCTGTTAATCTGGTCCTGTTTCTTGGCACACTTTGGAGGAATCAAGGCTCTCTAATGTACACCCAAAGGTATACTATCCCCTTATTTAGGAAGAACACCGTATAGTAAGAGGAGTATTAATAGAGTGTAATGTCAATAAAGTCACCATCTGAGAGAGAGAGAGAGAGAGAGAGAGAGAGAGAGAGAGAGAGAGAGAGAGAGAGAGAGAGAGAGAGAGAGAATATTCAACTCTCACCTTTGACAATCCTACTGACCTACTTACCTGCAGGAGAGAGAGAGAGAGAGAGAGAGAGAGAGAGAGAGAGAGAGTAGTATTAGCAATAAAAGTAGCAATAATAATAATAGTAATAACAGTAGTAGCTGTAGTAGTTGTAGTAGTAGTAGTAGTAGTAGTAGTAGCAATAATAATAATAATATTATTATTATTATTATTATTATTATCATTACTAGTACTAGTAGTAGTAGTAGTAGTAGCAGTTGTTGAAATAGTAGTAGTAATAATAATAATAATAATAGTAGAAGTAGCAATAATTGTAGGAGTAGTAGTAGTAGTAGTAGTAGTAGTAGTAGTAGTAGTAGTAGCAGTAATAGCAGTAGTATATAACCTTTAGTCTCAAATGTACTGCAATAAATAGTATAACATTGTCTGATTCGGGTTGTTTTTATTATGACAAGTTTAGCTGTGAATAACAAGAAGTGAAGGACGGACTGTGGACGTGGGAGGCCAAGGTGTTTGTTGTTGGTCCAGTGGTGGTGACGTGGTGATGATGGTGATGATGGTGGTGGTGGTGGTGGTGGTGGTGACGTGGTGGTGATGGTGGTGGTGGTGGTGGTGACATGGTGATGATGGTGGTGGTGGTGACGTGGTGATGATGGTGATGATGATGGTGGTGGTGGTGGTGGTGACGTGGTGGTGATGGTGGTGGTGGTGACATGGTGATGATGGTGGTGGTGGTGGTGACGTGGTGATGATGGTGATGATGGTGGTGGTGGTGACGTGGTGGTGATGGTGGTGATGGTGGTGGTGGTGGTGACATTGTGATGATGGTGGTGGTGGTGGTGACGTGGTAGTGGTGGTGATGATGATGGTGGTGATAGTGGTAGGTGGTGGTGGTGGTGGTGGTGATAGTGGCAGCTGTGTTAGTTTTGATGGTGGTGGTGGTGATGTGATGAGAATATGAGTGTGATGGTGATGGTGGTGATGGTGGTAGTTGTGTTGGATTTGATGGTGATGATGGTGGTAGTGTTAGTGATGGTATAGTTGTGTTGGTTTTGATGGTGATGATGGTGGTAGTGGTGTTGGTGGAGGTGGTGGTGTAACCCTCTTTTATTTGACCTCCGTGGGTACAGTTGAGGTCAAAAGTAGCTCGCCACTCCAGAATAATCAACCACTATTACCATCACCACCACCACCACCAACAACAACAACAACAACAACAACCACAACCACCACAGCCAAACAGCAATTAAGTTAGTGGGTTGTGAGGTCATACTGAAGATCCTTGTTGAGGCTCAAACTACACAACACTACACTCTCATTTTATTAATTCAGGCTTTCTGTGTGTGTGTGTGTGTTGTCGTTAGTGATTGTAAGTGTGTGTGTGTGTGTGTGTGTGTGTGTGTGTGTGTGTAAGAATGTTTGTGTGTTTGTGTGTGTGTGTGTGTGTGTGTGTAAGAATGTTTGTGTGTGTGTACTTTTGTCCTTAATAATTGTGTGTGTGTGTGTGTGTGTGTGTGTGTGTGTGTGTTGTTGTTGTTGTTGTTAGTGATTGTAAGTGTGTGTGTGTATGTGTATACTGTTGTCCTTAATAATTGTAAGTGTGTGTGTGTGTGTACAGTATGTGTATACTTTTGTCCTTAATAATTGTACGTGTGTGTGTGTGTGTGTGTGTGTGTGTGTGTACTTTTGTCCTTAATAATTGTACGTGTGTGTATGTGTGTGTGTGTATGTATGTATCCTTTCGTCCTTAGTGATTGTAGGCTATACCGTAAGTGAGTGTGTGTGTGTGTAGTATTGTCCTTAGTGATAGTGTACGTGTGTGTGTGTGTGTGTGTGTACTTTTGTCCTGGGTGTTTGTTGACAGGGAGCAGGACAAACTAAACAATGGTCTGGAGATTATCACTACTGATTCTCTCTCTCTCTCTCTCTCTCTCTCTCTCTCTCTCTCTCTCTCTCTCTCTCTCTCTCATATGCACCTTAACAGACAATAACGATTAAAACTGTTATTCTCTCTCTCTCTCTCTCTCTCTCTCTCTCTCTCAGTAAGCTCCCATCATTGCTGTATTAATCTCAACTTCCCGTCCACCTCTCTCCCCCTCCTCCATCTCCTTCCCCCTCCTCCCTCAGTACCCCCTCCTCCCTCTGCACCCCTCCCTCCGTTCCTCCTCCTCCTCCTCCCTCTCCATCTCCCTGCTCCTACCCCCTCTTCACCCCTCCCTCGTACCTCTCCACCCCTCCATAAACCTTCCTCCCTCTCCATCTCCCTATATACACCTCACCCACTCCCTCTTCCCCACCTCCCCCACCATTACTCCAGCTGACCACTGCACTTACTCCCTCACCCCTACTACCATTTCCCTAACTACTACCACTACTACTACTACCACTACCACCTACAGTACACTACCACTACGAACCATAAACTGACCACTGTATATTCACTACAAATCACCACTACCACCACCACCACCACCACCACTATCCACTACAAACTATACCACCTAACCACTGTATATTCACCACTACCACTACTACCACTATCCACTACAAACTACCACCTAACCACTGTATAATCACCACTACTACCACCCACCTACAAACCACCACCTAATCACTATATTACCACCACTACCACCCACCTACACACCCACTACAAACCACCACCTATAACGTTACACTGTATATTTACCACTACAACCTAACCACTGTATATTCACCACTACCACCATCTACACACTCACCCACTACAAACCACCACCTAAATTAACCACTGTATAACCACCACCACCACCACTACCACCACTATTCACTACAAACCACCACCTAACTACTGAATATTAACCACTACCACCCACCCACCTACACACCCACTACAAACCACCACCTAACTTAACAACTTTACTAACTTTCACCACCACAACTACTTACACCACTTACACCATCATTACTGCTACACGACAAAAATACATCAATTATATGCACAACAAGGCAATATTTACTTATATACACAACTTATATACACAACTCACAAGAGACCCAAAACGTGTATTTCTAAAGTTACAGTGATCATACTTAGAAGGGCATCGGCACATTTACACTAAGATAAACAAAAAAAAATATATATATACTGTAATAAGGGCAGTTTTCAGTAATGTATATATCCCCAATAAATACCTAAAGATACGGTATATAAATTTATGATAAGTGCAATTTTTAAGTTTTGTTTGTGTTTTGGTGTGATGGTGAACTTTGAGAATAATGTTGTTGTAGGTGAGATGTGATTGTTTTCTTTTTGTACCGTTATTGTTATGATTTATAAACAACTCATATTTCTTTCTCAAAATCTATCTCTTACATGATTTTCTTTTCACCAAACCCCTTACATTTGTTCCTCTCTCTCTCTCTCTCTCTCTCTCTCTCTCTCTCTCTCTCTCTCTCTCTCTGTGTGTGTGTGTGTAATATCTTCGTTGCCACCCCACGCATCGTTCCTTTGTATTGTAATCCTCTTTCAAATGTGAATCTCCTACGTGTTTTTATATCCCAGGAACTGTATGTCTCCTGTAATCCCTAACTTTCATTGTAGGGCATGAATCACTGTCTTGGATAAGGGATTGAATGTGTGCTTATGTAGGCTATAGTGTGTGTAGGCTATGTGTAGGGATACTATACTGTGCGTGTGGGTGTGTACGGAGATATGTAGGCCTATGTGTGTGTAGTTGTGTGTATGTGTATATGTATTAAATGTAGGTGTGTGTATGTGTAAGGATACTATACTGTAGGAGTGGGTGTGTAAGGAGATATTTATGTATATGTGTATAGTTGTGTGTATGTGTCCATGTATTAAATGTAGGTGTGTGTATGTGTTTGGTGATATGTATGTATGTGTATATATATGGAGATATGTAGTTGTGTGTATGTGTATATGTATTTAATGCAGGTGCGTGTATGTGTTTATATGCAGGTGTGTATATGTGTAGGGATATTATAGGTGAGTGTATGTGTACGAAGATATGTATGAGTATGTATATATAGAGAAATGCATGTGTGTGCATATATGTGTAGCGAGAGAGGGATGTTAGTGTGTGTGTGTGTGTGTGTGTGGGTGTGTGTATGTAGTCTACCGGAGTTACGGAGGTGTGATGTGTGGGTGTAGAAGAATAATTATTAACCAGGTGTGACTACGTTTAGGAAAGTCAATTAAGCAACAAAATAGCAGAATGCTAGTCGAAAAATTTAAGCTCAATATTATATATACTTCTTGTTATTGTTATGTTTCTTGTTCTTATAAAGCCTCTCTCTCTCTCTCTCTCTCTCTCTCTCTCTCTCTCTCTCTCTCTCTCTCTCTCTCTCTCTCTCTCTCCACTGTACTGTATATACTTCTTGTTTTCATAATGTCTCTTACGAAGGTCCTGCCTAGTGAACGAGAATGACAGGCAGTTTGTTGTTTGATAGTGGGACCGCTGAGGTGAAAGGCAGGAAGTGTGTAGGAATTCTCTCTCTCTCTCTCTCTCTCTCTCTCTTGCAAACATAGACACTCACATAAACGCAATGCAAACACACTGACAAAAATGCAACGGTGGGGAAACAAACAAGCTCTCTCTCTTTCTCCTTGTAAGTCAAAATAAGATACTGTTATCTGGAGGAAGGAAGGAAGGAAGGAAGGGAGAAAGGAAGGAAATAATAGAGTACAGGAAGAGGAGAGGAAGGAAGGGAGAAACAGAGATTGCAGTAATGCTTCTCCGTCTCTTCCTTGTCAGTCTTCAATTTGATGACGTTAGAGATGGTGTTGATGCAGTGAAGAAAACTTACCACCTCATGACTGTGTGTGTGTGTGTATGTTATTGTTGCTGCTTCTTCTGTTCTCACTAATGTGCTTGTGCTTCTCTCTCTCCCTCTCTCTCCTTCAAGTTTTATCTTTATACTTCGCGTATTTTCCTGACAAACTTTCTTCCTTCACGCACACACAAATACACACAATATTTGTACACACACCCACACACACACACTCACACACTCACGTCAGCAACAGGTGTGGCTGGGAAGATATCTGACTCACAGTACACACACACACACACACACACAGATGTTTTCTCTCCTTATAATTGTATGGTGCAATAGATCATCGAATCATTTGATCGATTTCTTAACATGCTATGGCCACTAGATCTGTTGCTGTCTGTTTGTAGTTCCTTCCTTTGTATTCCTTTGTATTTAATGTTCTTGGTATTTCTTCATATTAAATGTCCTATAGTTTTAAGGGGATAGTACAGAGTTGGTGGTAAATCTTGAGCAACTGATACCTCCAAACTATTCCAAGCAACAAAAGACCACCATTATTGTTGTTCATCTTGTCCTGATGTTTCCTGGCATACTTTGGAGGAGTCAAGGCACTCCAATGTAAGTACATCATTTCACATATCAGGTAGGACAGTTTAACAAATTTAAATTACATTTTATCTATGGCTTTAACGTTTGACATAAATGTTATGACAATGTTATGTAAACAATATAGTTTGACATATGATTTATCATGAGGTAAAATCATCTGTCAAACTATTTTATTATAGTGTCAATTCCTTACATGACATTGTCATGTGAAGGGTGCACCATGCACCATAAGTGGTGAACCCCTAAATTAAGTACATTACATCCGTGACAAGATGATAGTTGAAATAGACAGACAGATGTTTCTAAAGGTCACATCAACTACAAAGTGTTACTGTAACTGTGAGTATTCCCATTTACTTTGGATAGCTCATCGCACACACACACACACACACACACACAACTCCGTCATTCTCATGTGTCTCTGAATCACCACACACACGCACACACTCTCTCTCTCGCTCTCTCTCTTTCTGTGTGTGTACAGTATGTGTGTGTATCACTATCTCCCGTCCTCTGTCTGCCTGTTTGCTTGTATTCCTGTCTTTATCTCTCTCTCCCTCCCTTCCTCCCCCCCCTTTCTCCCCCCTCTCTCTCTCTCTCTCTCTCTCTCTCTCTCTCTCTCTCTCTCTCTCTCTCTTGGGCATTAAGGCGACATTGTTGGTATAGGGGGACAAAGATAGAGAGAGTAAGCAGGTCAAGAGATAATAACAACCACTGTACTTCAACCCTCATAATATTAATAATAATAATAATAATAATAATAATATACCCTGGCCAGTGCATTGTTTATATTTGGGAAGTAGTTCAATTTTAAGACTTCTCATAATATGCTGATTTATTTTATTTATTTAGCGTCTGTGTATTAGTTTCCAAGTCTCTGGTGATGGTGCTACTACTATTACTACTACTACTACTACTACTACTACTATCACCCTCACCACCACCACCACAAGCACTACCATTATTACTCCTACCACTACCACCACTACCACCCTCACCTCCACCACTACCACTATCACCCTCACCACCACCACCACAAGCACTACCACTATTACTCCTACTACTACCACCACCACCACCACCACTACCACTATAACTCCTACCACAACCACCACCACTACCACTATTACTCCTACCACAACCACAACCACCACTACCACCACCACAAGCACTGCCACTATTACTCCTACCACCCTCACCACCACCACCACCACTACTATCACTATCACTATACTATCCACAACCACAAACAGTTATCAGTATTAATGATGTCAGTGTGTATCATTCTGTCAACAACCTCAATATACAGTACCAGTTACAGGGTCGTCACTCCTCTCACTCCTCTCTCTCCTTCTCGTCTCCTCTCACCTTCTCTTTTCCACTTTCTCGTCTCCTCTCACATTATCTTCTCCACTTTCTCTTCTCCTCTCATCTCGTTTTTTTTTTTTTTTTTTTTTTTTTTGCATCTTCTTTTTCCTCTCCCTCCTGTCTCTCTCTCCACGATTTTTGCATCTTTCTCTCGATCTCCTTCTCTTCTCTCTCCTTGTGTTTTTTTCATATTTTTCTCTTCTCCTCCTTCTCATTCTCTTCTCCTCTCTCATCTCCTCTCTCTCCTCTCACCTTCTCTTCTCCACCTTCTCTTCTACTTTCACCTCGTTTTTTTTTCATCTTTCTCTTTCCTCTCCTCCTCTCTCCCCACGATTTTTGCATCTTTCTCTCTCCTTCTCTTCTCCTCTCTCATCCTCTCTCTTATTCTCTCTCCTTATCTCCTCATTTTTTCTATTATTGTACTTTCCATTTCTCCTTCTCTCTCTTTTCTTTTCTCCTCGCTTTTCCTTACCTCTGCTTCTCTCTCTCCCCTCTCCTCTCTTTCGTCCTCTCTCCACTATCCTCTCTCCTCTCTCTTCCCCTCTCTCCACTATACTATCTAATCTCTTCCTTCTCCACTCTCCTCTCTCCCCTCTCCTCTCTTCCCTCTCCACTCTCCTCTTTTCCTTACCTCTTCTTCTCTCTTCTCCTCTCTCTTCTCTCTTCTTCCCTCTCCTCCCTCTCCTCTCTCTTCTCTCCTATCTCCACTCTCCTCTCCCTTCCTCATTTTGTTTAGTGAGAGCAAACTCAAGGTCACGTGTACTCAACTCGATCCACTCTCTCTCTCTCTCTCTCTCTCTCTCTCTCATCAAATTTCTTGGTGAACTAGATCCTCTCTCTCTCTCTCTCTCTCTCTCTCTCTCTCTCTCTCTCTCTCTCTCTCTCTCATTATATTTCTTGGTGAACTCTCTCTCTCTCTCTCTCTCTCATTAAATTTCTTGGTGAACTCTCTCTCTCTCTCTCTCTCTCTCTCTCTCTCTCTCTCTCTCTCTCTCTCTCTCTCTCTCTCTCTGTAAAAGCAACGCACGCAATCCATGTCAAATTAAACTACACCAAATTTTTACGCAGCTAGGAAGAGGTTAGCTTAGGTTCGGTTAGGTTAGGTAAAGTAAGGTTATGTTATGTTAGGTAAGGTTTGATTTGGTTAGGTTAGGTAAGGTAAGGATAGGTTAGGTTAAGTTAGGTTTGGTTGGTTAATTAAGGTAAGCTTAGGTTAGGTTAGGTAAGGTTAGGTAAGCCTATAGGTTGGGTAAGGTAAGGTTGGTCAAGGTTAGGTTAGGTTAGGTTAGGTTAGGTTACACATCTACAACGCACAAACACTGAAATATAAGTATGTGATACGTGTATAAACAAGGTCACATTACTTAGAAGGAAATAATTTATACATCTTTGTCAATATAAAATGATGTACTGAAGACACTGTAATACACGCGTAAAGACCCTGTGATCGTGTATGAACATTGGAGTCTTCTGATTCCTCCTGACTATGCCACGAAACAAGCTCATTCCCTATAGCTGGTGTTTCGTGGCAGTGTTTGAAGGACTCATTTACCTCCATTTTCTGACTACATCACAGGGTCCCTTAAGGGGGTCATACGGTGTTGGTAAATCTGGAGCAACTGATTCCTCCAAACTATTCCAAACAACAGGATACCATTATTTTTGTTCATCGGGTTCTGTTTCCTGTCACATTTTGGAGGAATCAAGGCACTCTAATGTACCAAAAGTGTAGTACATATTCCCTTAATTAAAGTCTATGTGTAACACTCTGAACAATGCAACAAAACGAATAAACTGAAGAGGTCTGTTTTCTGGCATAGTTTAGAGGAATCGGTAGCCCTCCAATAATTCACTCTAAGCATAATTATGATCCCCTCTATATAGAGAAAAAAAAAGCAGATAGATAGAAGGACAAAGAATATATACTGTAACATTTTATAGCTGCCTAGCATAAAAATCTTAAAGTTTCGATATGAACAGGAAATGTTATGATACGTTGTCGACAGTACCTGATATATAGATAGATAGATGGCAGCACGTTTGTTTCCTGTGATTGTCCTGTGTATGTGTGTGTGTCCAGTGGTTTTTCCTGTATATGTGTGTGTGTGTGTAAAGTCTGACGCTTTTTGGTGCAAGAAATTGATTAAATTAATGTGTGTGTGTGTGCGTGTGCTCTTCTGGTGTGTGTATGTGTGTGTGTGCTCTTCTGGTGTGTGTATGTGTGTGTGTCCGACGGTCTTCCTGTGTGTGTGTGTGTGGTGCTTTACTAGTGTGTGTGTGTGTGTGTGTGTGTCTGGGGCTTTACCAGTGTGTGTGTGTGTGTGTGTGTGTGTCACGGTCTTCCTGTGTGTGTGTGTGTGTGTGTGTGTGCGTGTATGTGTGGTGCTTTTCTGGTGTGTGTGTGTGTGTGTGTGTGTCTGGTGCTTTACTAGTGTGTCTGTGTGAGTGTGTGTGTGGTGCTTTTCTGGTGTGTGTTTGTGTGTGGTGCTTTACTAGTGTGTGTGTGTGTGTGTGTGTGTGTCACTCCTCCTGACACTCCTATACCCATGAAATCATTTCCTCTCCAGCTGTTGTATCCTTTAACGTCACACCTTCACATATCCTTAAATATTATCCTGTCGTATGCTTTGTATGCTCCTTATTGTATTATTTATTATTATTTTTTTATCCTGGCTAGAATATTTTGCCTCCCTCATTTAATTTCTTATGTGTGTGTGTGTTTTTTTTGTTTTTTATGTAATGCAATCTAAAATACTATTACACCAATACTTTTCACTACTACACTGCATTTTTTTTAACCAGACAAAATATATATATATGAAGTATTGTCTCCCTCATCTAATTATTTTCTTGGCTCCTTCGGTTGATGTAATTCAGTCCAATATAAGTTACACCAAAATTATTTACACAACGATGTATATACTGTATTTATCTGCTGGAATGTAAATGTTGTGGTAGTGGAGTAGGAGTTATAGTGGTAGTGGTTGTTGTTGTGGTAGTAGTGGTTGTGGAGGTGGTGTAGGAGTTATAGTGGTAGTGGTGGTTGTTGTGGTAGTAATGGTTATGGTATTGGTGTAGGAGTTATAGTGGTAGTTGTGGTTGTTGTGGTAGTAGTGGTTATGGTATTGGTGTAGGAGTTATAGTGGTAGTGGTGGTTGTTGTGGTAGTAGTGGTTATGGTATTGGTGTAGGAGTTATAGTGGTAGTGGTGGTTGTTGTGGTAGTAATGGTTGTGGAGGTGGAGTAGGAGTTATAGTGGTAGTGGTGGTTGTTGTGGTAGTAATGGTTATGGTATTGGTGTAGGAGTTATAGTGGTAGTTGTGGTTGTTGTGATAGTAGTGGTTGTGGAGGTGGTGTAGGAGTTATAGTGGTAGTGGTGGTTGTTGTGGTAGTAGTGGTTGTGGAGGTGGAGTAGGAGTTATAGTGGTAGTGGTGGTTGTTGTGGTAGTAGTGGTTGTGGAGGTGGTGTAGGAGTTATAGTGGTAGTGGAGTAGGAATCAATTTTAATACTAGAATGTAAGTGAAAAGCATGATACTAAGAAGGAAATGAGGTGCGTTTTCTATAATCTCTTGCCTTCTTCTTTCACTTCCCCTTTCCTCAAATCAACCTCTTCCCCTTCCCTAGATCAACCTCTTCCCCTTCCCCTTCCCCAAATCAACCTCTTCCCCTTCCCCCTTTACTTTCCCTTCCCCTTTCCCAAATCAACCTCTTACCCTTCCCCTTTCCTCAAATCAACCTCTTCCCCTTCCCTAGATCAACCTCTTCCCCTTCCCCTTCCTCAAATCAACCTCTTCCCCTTCCCCCTTTACTTTCCCTTCCCCTTTCCCAAATCAACCTCTTACCCTTCCCCTTTCCTCAAATCAACCTCTTCCCCTTCCCTAGATCAACCTCTTCCCCTTCCCCAAATCAACCTCTTCCCCTTCCACTTTTACTTTCCCTTCCCTTTCCACATATCAACCTCTTCCCCTTCCCCATATCAACCTCTTCCCCTTCCACTTTTACTTTCCCCTTCCCTTCCCCAAATCAACCTATTCCCCTTCCCTAGATCAACCTCTTCCCCTTCCCCAAATCAACCTCTTCCCCTTCCACCTTTACTTTCTCTTCCCCTTCCCCATATCAACCTCTTCCCCTTCCACCTTTACTTTCCCTTCCCCTTCCCATTGCACCCTTACTCCTGTGCTGTTGAAATTCCAGTGACCCAGATGGAGTGTTTGTTCTCAGTCTCCAGTCCTTGGTATCCTCCCCCTCCATGTGTGTCTGTCTACCTACTGTACATAAATACCTTTCTACACACACACATACACATACTATGTCTGTCTCTCTCTCTCTCTACACACACACACACTCTGTCTCTCTCTCTACACTAACACACACACTCTCTCTCTCTCTCTCTCTACACACACACACACTCTGTCTCTCTCTCTCTACACACACACACACACACACACACTCTCCCTCTAACGAACCATTTCAGAGCCAGTGACAAAATCAGCTGGCTGCCTGGTTTGTTTACATGTGACGTCATCATTTTTCCCGTGCGATCGCCACTCCTTACGTCTCATTCATCACACTGGCACATTTCATACTCTTTCCGCGGGTCAAACTAAGCTTTCCCCAGTCCTTCATCTTTCTCTCAGAAGGCTGGAGGACTTTTGTAAATCTAGACGGATCAAAATGTATTAACACTTGTGGGATTTAAAATTTTGTTGGTTCGTGGTAGGCTACTGACTCTTCCAAACTATGCCAGGAAACAGCAGATCACTAACTTTATAACATGAGAGTAGTGAGGATCTGTGGTTTTGTAGCATAGTTTGGAGGAATCAGCAGCCCTTCAATTCTCCCCTTAACAAATAAAATAGTACCCTGGTTACCTACTTTAAAAGGGGTAGTATATATTTTTGGTACATTGCAGCTCCTTGATTCCCCCAAAGTATGCCAGAAACACGGCCAGTTTAACAAAAATAATGGTGATTTGTTGCTTGGAATAGTTTGGAGGAATTAGTTGTTCCAGGTTTACCAATTGATGTAGTCAGAAAAAATTTGAGATAAGTAAGTCCTTCAAATATTGCCACGAAACACACACACCTATAAGGAAGGATCTTGTTTCGTGGTATGGTCAGGAGGAATCAGAAAGCTCCTATTTTCAAGCACGATCACAGGGTCCTTAATTAAGGGGGTAATTAACTTGTGTTACATTGGAGGGCCATGATTCCTCCAATGAATGCCAGGAAACAGGACCAAATGAACAAAAATAATGGTGTTTTGTTGTCTAGAATAGTTTTTTTTTTTTTTTTTTTTTTTTTTTTTCGACACTGGACATAGGCAGTTGCTCCAGGAACCCTGTGATGTAGTCAGGACATTGGAGATAAATGAGTCCTTCAAATATTGCCACCAAACACCAACTATATGGAAGGAGCTTGTTTCGTGGCATGGTCAGGTGGAATCAGAAGCCTCCAATTTTCATACACGATCACAGGGTCCTTAAACACATTGGTTGGTTACACGTCCCTATTTCCCGTGTATACAGTATAGATATAGTCAAGGCTGTTCCCTGATAACTAGACTTGTTGGGGATTTATATTATTATTTTTATCTTTTTTATGTCCAATTTGTGGCGCCAAGTGAACTAACTAGTAACTACCCCTCCATCCATCCCTCTCTCTCTCTCTCTCTCTCTCTCTCTCTCTCTCTCTCTCTCTCTCTCTCTCCTAGATCAACATAATCATCGTTCTCTCTCTCTCTCTCCTACATCAACATAATCCCTAGATCAACATCAACATCATTTTTTCTCTACATCAAAATCATTCTCTCTCTCGCTCTCTTTCTCTCCTACATCATTATTCTCTCTCTCTCTCTTTACTACAGTGGTGACTAGTATACTCCCTTCCCCTTCGCCCCCACCTCCCCCAACCCCGCCCAGTCTGTGGTGAAAGAATCCGGGACTTCCCTGACCCTAACAGTTGAGTGAGTGGATTCTACCCCCACGCACTCAACCAACCCCCTCATCCAGACACCCAACCCAACCCCTTACCTTTACCCCCTCAACCCAACACCTTTCCCTCACCCCCTGTCTAGTCTAGTTGGTGGATTGGAAGGCCTCTGATTCCTCCAAACTATGTCACGAAACAGACACCTCAATGGTAGAGTTATGGAAGGGAGTTTGTTTATCCCCATCAGGCTCCTCTATACCCTTCCCTACACGCTGGTGATGTGAAGGAAGTGAGTTTAACAAAATTATAACGACGGAGATGATTGGTCCATGAGTTGCCAGGAAAGTTTAGTGATAATGTAACATTATATAATAAGTTAGAAAGCATTGTGGTGAACAAAATGAATGATGTTTATATGCCACATAATACAGTATATAAAGAATAGTAGGAGACATTTTTAATGAGGATTATAATTATAATGCATACTGGGATATATAATTTTTTTTTCTTCAGTTGTGGTTGTCATATATCAGCCAACTGATGGTGACGGGCGGCATTATTACCAACTGTATACTGGCTCGACCTCCGCATAGGATAGACTACATTAGTTTTTTTTTTTTTTATTGCGCCGTGACGTCAATCAAAAGACAGGCAACAGAACATAAGAGTAGGCGGGACCCATGCTGCTGCTCTTGGTTTCTATCATTATTATTATTATTCGTAGTAGTAGTAGTAGTAGCAGTAATAGTAGCAGTAGTAGTAGTAAAAGTACAATAAAAGTATTAGTATTAGTAGTAGTAGTAGCAGTAGTAGTAACAGTAGTAGCACAATAAAAGTAGTAGTAGTAGTAGTAGTAGTAGCATTTTTCAACCTTCCTGTCACCCACCTAAGGGCCACCTTCCGTCTCCCTCCTCTCCACACCAACACAACTTTTTCTTCACATTTGTCCATTATGCAACCAATGTGTGTTTATTTTTTTTTTCTCTATTGCAACCAACCAACCAACCAGTATGCTGTTCCTAGTGGGGAAGGACACACACACACACAGAGCACGTTACTCTCACATGATCACTTGTCTAGTAGTTGGTTTGTTAGTAAGTTAGAAAATGAGTAGGTTTTGTTTATATATTAGTTAGTGAGATGGTTAGGCTGTTAGTACAATCATGGTAAATATGAAGCAACTGATTCCTATAAACTATTCCAAGCAACATATCAGGTCTGAGTTGTAGTAATAGTGTTCTAGATAGTAGTAGTAGTTGTAGTAGTAGTAATGATGATAGTGGTATTGAAGGTATAGTAGTGATGATAGTGGTATTGAAGGTAGTAGCAGTGGTAGTAGTGATGATAGTGGTATTGAAGGTAGCAGTAGTAGTTGTAGTAGTAGTAGTAGTAGTAATGATGATAGTGGTATTGAAGGTAGTAGCTAGTAGGAGTTGTAGTAGTAGGACCTAATGATAGAGGTATTGAAGGTAGTAGTAGTAGTACGCCCTGACTAATTAACCGAGACGAGGTGTAGAGATTAACAGGATTTTTCCATCATAAGATCCAGTAGGTATACAGTATGGCGCCAAAGTGTCCCAAGGTCAACGGGGGGGGGGGGGAGTCCTGGAGCCACGTTTCCCAAGTCTGTTATGGTACGGGGTGTGTGTTTATAAGGATACCCTTTCCCAAGTCTGTTATGGTACGGGGTGTGTTTATATGGATACCTTTTCCCAAGTCTGTTAAAGTATGGAGTGTTTCTATTTTCCCCAAGTCTGTTACGGTACGAGGTGTTTGCATTGATACCTGTTTCCCAAGTCTGTTATGGTACGCGGTGTGTGTTTACATGAATACTGTTTCCCAAGTCTGTTACGGTAGAGGGTGTTAATATGGATCCTCGTTTCCCAAGTCTGTTACGGTAGGGTGTGTGTGTTTACATGGAGCCAACTTTCCCCAAGTCCTCAAACTGTATCACATTTTGTCAGTGTTTGAAACCAATCTGTCCTTCGAGACTTTAAATTAATATAATATTAAAATATGCTTGAATTTTGAGTGAATCGAAATCTGTCCTACAAAAAAAAAAAAAAAAAAAAAAAAGTGTTCGATACTTTAATTGGGTTAAAGATGATTGAGTGATATTAGGCGCCACAACAGCGAAGTTATATGGTGCCCGAGGAAGGAGGTGACTACAAGGTGGGACAGTAAACACAAAAGGTAACAAATGAAAATTGAGGAAAGTTGGAGAAGTGAAAGCCCCTTTTAGTAATTGTCTTAAGGACCCTGTGATCGTGTATGAAAATTGAAGGCTTCTGCTTTTTCCTGACTATGCCACGAAACAAGCTCCTTCCATATAGGTGGTGTTTCGTGGCAATGTTCGAAGGACCCTCTAACCTCCATAGTTAAAGCTACGTACAGTAGCCTACATACCATAATTATACACCACAGCTGTTTCTACCACGAATTTCAATATTTATGTATAATACAGCGTGAATTTAACTATATATAGCCTTTTGTTACAGTGCTGGAGGTACTGTATGTTTGCTCTGAGATAATGTATGGCATGTGTAACAAGTACACACATTAGGGTACATTACATTACATTACAAATCGTATCATAATCAGTTATTTATCAGAACACACAGATAGAGCTTGTGGCTTAATGGAATGAGAGAGAGAGAGGAGTATATGTGATTAATTAGGGGGGGGAAGTACAGTCAGTGTTGGTAAATCTGGAGCAACTGATACCCCCAAACTATTCCAAGCCACAGACCACCATTATTTTTGTTCATCTGGTCCTGTTGCCTGGAATAGTCTAGAGGAATCAATTGCTCCAGATTTACCAATACTGTACTACCCCTTGGTAATCAGAGCAACAATAGTCTATAGTATCAGTGACAAATGCATTAGGTATCCAATATGTGTGTAGCCTATGTGTGTGTGTGTGTGTGTAACTGATCTGGCGAGGGCTAGCTTAGTAGCTTCACACTATTATCAATCTCATAACTATAACTCTACATCAATATAACTATGTGCATTTAATGGTATTGCCCTCAAAGTTATAGGCTACTTTCAGGGCACACATATTTGTTATCAGGTTTAAACTTAATCAAACTCCCACATTAGGTTGACGAATAAAGCCTTTTCGTGTCTTAGTGTGGAAGTTTAATTATAAGTTCATCATAATTACGTAAGTGTGATTTCTCCAGTATCATGCTTGTGTTCCAAATCATTCTTAACTTACCACAAAGTAAATAATAAATCTATATATTCTGTTTTAGATCCGGGTGAGGGGCTGGATCACTGTGGTAAGGCTACACTTTCTCGGCTGTTATTGGGTCTATCACAGTGGCATGCATTTCCTTCGTTTTCCGTCCATCATCCTCCGATCTAGAGCTAAATTTACCCCGCTTTGATTCGTCCTAGTCCTCTACACCTCTTAAAACGAGTTGGAGGACCTAGGATGCCTTAGATTGGTCACAGGATGGAGGGAAATAGGCCCGTGTGATAACTGGGTGGGTATTGTATCGCAGTTTATGATGGCCGAGTAAGTAGTTAGCGTAGTTGACGGCAAGATTGTCTAACTGTGCATCATTGGTGGGTTAAATGAGTACTTAAAATTAATATTGTGCAGAAGGGAAACACAAAAGAGGTAACTATATAATTATTATGATGTATTAACCTGATGACGTAATGGTCTTATATACCCGCCGGTGGCCAGTCGACAAGTAGTCAACACGAATAACCTTTTCTGCTTCCTTATCTGTTGTTTAATATATATACTCATGATTTACAGTGTAATAATTTGCCGTCTACAAAACTGATAGCTTATATGTACTGACCTGACAGCTAGGTATGACAATATAGTAAGTAGGTATCTTTTGGTAGTTTTGGTAACCTGCCAACCTGGGTACGGTGATTGCAAAAAATTATTATGTAAAATCTCTTGTGCAACTCTCATACTATGGTTAATGTAGCTTCCTGTATTAAATCACTCTGTTTTATAAAGTTCACAGTGTATACAACCCCAGTCGAACAATTTGGTTACGATTTAATAATTACCAAACCACCAATTTTCAGGTTATAGAAAATTTTGAGGTAAATTTTTTCCTAAAATCCAGTCTAGTCAGGTCAAAAGCACTTTATTGCTATGGTTTACACTGGACTTTACTGTGCTCTTGAATAAACTCCAAAAAAATATACATTCTATTGTTTAAATGATAATAGGAAGCAAAATCAATTCTTAATAATTATCAAATAGCAGTTTTACGTGGTATTGGTGTCAGCTGATTCCTTGGCTTTTACAACCAGCGAACAGACCAGTGTATGTATACCCCAGAAATATCATAAACACTGATGGACATTTTCTCAGGATAAAAATATAAAAATTAACTACTTTACAATCAATAATATATAAAATAAAAAAATAAGTAATGTTAGAAAAATCCAATTAAGTCGATGAAATGCGATGGTAACCCCGCTAAATATACAGGAAATATACAGATACGATGAAGGAAACACAACACCGAGTAAATAAACATCAAACCACACACACCTAGCACCCAAAGAAAAGAAAGAAAGGAAACAGACAACAAAAGATAAATAGAGAAAATGATAAATAAGTCGAGATTAAAAAGGGGAGGTGAATGTAAGAGCCGCAGTAGTGAGTGAGGAGGTGCCGGTGTGATCCAGAGAAGAGTCAGTTGTCACGAGACAGTCAAGGGGTGTGTGTCTCTCTCTCTGTCGTCCTTGGAATACCTACCTTTTTCATCATGATGGCTCGTTTTACCGTCTTGCTGCTCTCATGTCTCCTCATCAGCGGTAAGAAATAAGTTATTCAATTGTATATGAAAGTATAATAATGTCTAGTAGTGTGGTTGACTCAACAATCTTTCTCGTTTCTTGCAATTCCCTTTTTATCATGGTGGCTCGTTTTATATATATTGGTGCTCTTTTCCTTGTCTCCTCTATGGTAAGAACTTTGTCATCCCGTTGTGTATGAAAGTATAATGTGATTGAAATAAGGCTGTATTATTGGTGTTTATACTGTTAAAGAGGAAGTGCGTTGAATGGCTGACTGGCTGGTGCAATGGTGTCGTACTTATGCCTGTTCGTATGTATGTTATTGGGGCCATATTCAACAACATCCATAGTGCATACGATGGCGTGCGTGACACCAGTACGATGACTCCAATAAGGCCATGGTACAGATACCACACCATTTATAAACACCACTAACAAATGATCCTTCATATGGGCCAAAGTTGGTGTCATATGATCTACTCGTGTCATGCCGTTTACGCCCCCCCGTCCTTGACAATGGCTGGCTGGCTGGCTGGCTCTATTGTGGAATAATAAGTGGATGGTTTGTTTGGTCCTGGTGGTAAACGGTACATGTGGAAGGCTGGTGGAATGTGGAGCCGAGGGAAGACGGAAATTGCTGGAAACGGGTTGTGGATATCCAGTATACTTTCTTTTCCTTGGGAATCTGAAGGGAAGATTCTAAAGTGGATTGGAAGGTCTCTCATCAGTAGGTTCCTTGTGATTCCTCCGAACTATGTCGCAAAACAAAACTAATCGCCTAGCAACAAAAATAATTTGTAATGTAAACAAGGAAGTCTGGAGACAAGATGAGAATCTAGTTGATCGGAATGACTACTTACAGGGAGTCACTGATTTAAAGTCTAAAATAGAGCTACTTTTCAAGTCTGCCTCGGGTGGTACCAATCATTAGGCTCCCTTATCCAGAGATAAGGGAGCCGATTCGTAAGAATCGTGATCAACTCTCATTCGAATGGGGTGTTTCTGCGAGGGATTAATACGTGCCGACAGTCTGTTACTGTCAAAGGTTGTCATTTTACACAGAAATGTGCAGCAAAGGGAGAATATCCAATCTAATAAGTAACCACAACATGAGGGATCGTAAGTCTGCTGAGAAGTGTATAAACTGAGATTTAAGAAAACTGATTTAAGAAAACTGATTTAAGAGCATGCAGAAAACTAAGTTTTGTAAATATATGCAAGAGGAACTTGGAAAAAAATTAGTAGAAAACTGATGTGAGTAGCACAGACCTAAACATTCCATGAGATGATTTATTCAATGCACGGTCTATGGGAAATAAGACGTGATATTAGTGATTTGTTTGATAATAATTTTGTTGTCCTGACATTTGCAGAGATACGGCTTAGTAGTTATGATAATTTCAAGATTCAAGGAATGACGTGTGAAGCATATATACTTTCTTGAAAGTACTAAAAATATTAAGAATTTGTTTAAGAGGTTTTCTAGTATTGTCCGGTGTAGTGAAAATTGCACGATTTTAAAGAAAATTGAAAACTAGACTGTTCAGAGTGTTATGGCGTGGGTGATATGATCATTAGAATGATTATAATGTTTAATAATATTGAGGGAGGCCCTGCGGAGCTCCATCTGCTGGTAGAATGGGGCCTAGAATATCATTCAAACAAGTACGGTACTGTAACAAGTAATAGAGGTTCAGTTTTGTGACACTGATAGGGGGATTGTTGCCCTCCGGTTTAACAAAAGTTTTCCCCTTACACAACCAAACTTGATATATCACTGGAGAAATGAAATTGTGGTGAAACTCACCTGGTGACTCCCGTAAGTTTTAAAAGCCCTAACACACCTTATGATTTATTCATGAAACTGGAGGGTAGAGAGTCTGATATTGCCAAGAAACACCACCTATATTGAAGGGGATGGTATTGTGGTCAGGAAGAATTAGAAGCCCCAAAGTCTCTTACACAATCACAGGGTCCTTAAGAGGGTAGTACAGTGCTGGTAAATTGGAGCAAATGATTCCTCCAAACTATTCAAAGCAACAAGACTCCATTATTTTTATTAATCTGGGCTTTTTTCCTGTACATAGGAAATTAAGTCACTCCAATGTACCTAAAGTATACTATCACCTCAGCTATTGGGAATGGGTAGTCTTTTTAATGACTGAATCGATAGCTTCTGATGACTCCGTACAGTGCCAGGAAGCAAAGTACCTCGGTGAGAATGAACCGTTTCGCAACACAGGTTGGAGGAATTCCTAGTGCTTCAAATCTGACTATGTCATGACCTAGACCAGGGGTTCTCAGTGGTCGATATCAACCCCCAGGGGTCGATGGGATCACCCAAGGGGTTGATGAATAGCTAGGGTTGAAAGGGGGTCAGTAGATGTTTACCGGGGGGTCAAAGGGACGACCTCCAATCTGTAGAGTAGACTCCGTACGAGAACTATTCCTGTGTGCTTCCCAAACCAATGTCAGTGCCCTTGTTGAAGCTCATCAAGCACATCCTTCACATTAATGATGTCAACAGTGTAATAAAAAAAAGGCTTTTAAAGAGAATTAAGTTGTATAGTATTTCTTTAATGTCTGTTCCATTTTCATCATACTGTATTTCTACTGCTGTTGCTGCTGCTACTACTCATATATTTTAATATTGTTTTTCTTTTGCTTATAATATAAGTCAGGACTGTTAGGGGGTTGAGATATGAAACTTCATTAGGGGATCGACGAGCCAAAAAGTTTGAGAACCCCTAACCTACACAGGTCACTATAGGCTATTAGGTGCATTGCTTTTCCTTTTGAGGCATTGTTGTGAAAGGTAGGGTACAGGAGTCCTTTATATTCATTTACCCTGACTCACAATAATCCTGTAACAACCAGAACTGTTGGCTTGTAGTATTGGTTCATAAGAATCACTCGAATTGATCACTTTCATTCACCTGATGCCAAACTTGGTCATGACTGTTCTTTAAGGTATTGGTGACCACGATGGGGGATACCATGTGGTAGTCCTGTATGGTACCAACCTACCATAGCTCAGTATAGTGCAGTGTGCTATGGTATTTTGGTATGGCTAAGTAATCGCGCCTGCAATCATTTGCGTTTTTTAATTTGGATCAATAAACGCCATATAATTTGTATTACTCGTATATGGAGTCAATTTCTGGAGTTAGGCTAGGTCAAGCAAAGTAAGGTTTAAAGTTACTGTATGGAAAAAAATTAAGATCAGTATGATTCAATAATTTATGAACAATTTGGGCCTGATCTGGAAAAAGCGTGTATTTTATCATTGACCTTTTTACATAGTTGGCTTGTTGTCCTCCCCCTCTCAAAATTTGTACCGGTATAATTATTGTTTATTTGAGTACAGTACAATATTCAAAGTTATAACCCCATTCTTTGAAAAAATTGCTTAAATATGTTATGCCCCGGTATAAATTTTTTAGTTTGTCTTGACTATGCAGTGATGTTGGGACTGGTGGTTGTCATTACTTTTCTTTTGAGCAGTAATTTTAGAGGAAATTTTGCTATGTTATTATTTTAGAATAGTGTAGCTAAAGCAGTATACTGTAGATTTATTTTAAATGCCGGTAAAAATAATCGGTTTGCTAAATTTTCCCCATTTCACCCTCCACTTACGATGTTAAATATGTAGCTTGTGTAGAAAGTAATATTTTAAACAAATTGTAGTACTATGTTAATGAATATCATACATTCCGTACATCGGTTGATTCTTTGCCTGAACATTTGTTGAACCTCTTGCTTATATTGAAGATTATTTGGGAGACTACCTTTTGTTATACAATATATATTTTCAACTTTGGTTGGCTGTTTGTTACAAATTCAAAATAATGAAGAGGGACTAAGCAATGCCAACTCTTTAATAGGTGGTATTAAAAGAAAGAACCTTTGCAGTACAGTATTATGGTTTTGCAAAACTCTCCAAAAGGGTAGTTTGTAGTGTAGGCCTACAGGACAGTAAAGAGTTACTGATGGGTCAATGTGACTAACAGCAGCCAGTGGACAATGTCTTTGTTTACTGTTTACCCACTATCGTGGTTTGAGCATTTCCTCTAAATTGGTAAAGTTTGGTCCTGGAAGGTTTTAATTGGATCTAGTATAGTATTAGTTTGTTTTCCTGTGCCATGGTAGTATCTGGAAGGCAGACTTTTCACATCCAGTTAAGGTCAGTGGTGGAGACTAGTTGCTAGAGATGTTTTGTAATGCCTTACCCTCCTGAATTTGCATTAATCGCTCTAGTGACATTTTTATCCTCGGGGTACCAATGCAAAACCATATGTTCCCATGAATTTTTAATATTTAAAGATAGTTTGGCTGTATTCTTGAGGTTATTATTTGGAATTGGTACTTGTATTTGTATTCTCACTGCTGTCCTTAATAAGTTCATTGTAATGATACAGTAAAACCATTTTTCCTCCCCACAGGAGCTGTAGTGATGGGTCAGGATACTACAGATATTGCACCCTCTGACACTACAGATATTGCACCCTCTGACACTACAGATACAACATCCACCACCACTACAACTCCTACAACTACAACTCCTACAACTACAACCACCACCACCACCACCACCACCACTACAACTCCTGCCACCACTAGTACAGCACCCACCACAGAGACCACCACAGAGACCCCGGATACCACCACCACAGAGACCCCAGATACCACCACAGAGACCCCAGATACCACCACAGAGACCCCAGATACCACCACAGAGACCCCAACCACCTCCACTACTGAGGTTCCAACAACCTCTGCCCCAGACAAGAACATAAAGTACAACGTAACTGATAAGAACGTCACCTGTGTAATGATTGATGGCAGTATCTCCTTCTTGGTCAATTACACCCTTGTCAACAATGTAAGTGGAAAACATTGCCTGGTGTATGTTGTATTGATTGGTTGTTACAGTAGGCTAATTGTGCAATGATAGCATTTGACAACATGTATGGTTCCCTGTTTGTGTAACTGATAGCGTATTTTAATCTTTATAAAATAGATACAGGATCTGGTATCTACTCCTAATGTGCCAAAGTTTTCATTGGACAGGAAGATGGGTTGTTTAGTAAAGAATTTTATAGGTGCAGTGCTATAAAGTTTTCTAATGCATTTAAGTGAGCCAGAGGAATTGTATATATCTTTGTTGATTTACGACAAATTGGACCTAATAATTGCATATTGTAGTTGAAACCATTTGTCAAATTTATACAGTACTTTAGGCCTAAATGCCGTTAATAAAACCAGATTATTTGAATACAGTAATAAAATCTTTCCATTCCTCTGGTTTTCATGGTTAGTTTATGCCGAGGTTCAGAGGTGTGTAGTATGATTTTAAAATCATAATTTTCGTACATGCTGTAATGCAGTATAGCTTTTTGCCTTCTACAAGAAAGGCCCTTTATATTAAGTTAGTGGTAAGATATTGACAATGTTAATTTTCATTTCATTGCCATATTTAACTTTTCAACCAGGAAACCAAAGTGGTTACTGTGGATGTGCCAACATATGGAGGTGATGTTAATGGCTCCTGCTCTGATGATGATACCCAGTGGATTGAGGTAAGCTGGGGCACTGTAGGTACATCAAACATCAAGCTCTCTTTTGGAAAGTCCAGTGACAACAACACCTGGTCATTGAAAGACTTCACTGCTTCTCTCTACATGGACAGCAAAACTTTTGTCAATGCTTCAGAGAAAGGTTAGTTGAAGCAGATTGTGTACACTTGAAAGAAGTACCAGTTAATATTTTACAAACTTCAAACACAGTTACTGATGGTTTAAAGGTTGTCCTATATAGATGCATTCAGAAAGTTATCCTGTTTAACTTTAGAATACTATTGTTTAAAATTTGTTTAAATACTAGTACCTTAAGAATGGGAGTACCCTATTCAACCACTTTGTTTTGTGCACATTGAAATTCTTATCTAGGGTGGTTGGAACATGTGGCTGTACAATTATAGCAATCTTATATTGTGTACTTTGCAGTTGCTGGCAAGAATCTGGATTTGATTATGTACTTCGAGTTGAACCCTTCTGATGTCCCAGTCAACCACAGCTACAACTGCATTGCCTCTCTCTCTACCAAGAATGTGACTGGTACCATTGATGGGACTGAATACAAGCAGCCAGTCACTTCTACCTTGAGCAAGACTCAGATGCAGGCTTACAATGCCATCCCCAATGAGCCAGACTTTGTTGCCAGTGAGTTCTGATCGGTTATATTTTTTGGGGGAGTTTTAGTGTGCTGAGAATATGTTGGGTTACCTTTGGCTTTAATCGGCTCTTGGACATAGGTGGGATAATTTTCTTTGTAGCAGAAGTCTCTTACAGACTTGGAATGTATGAACAAATCCACTTTGTGATTTTTCTTATTACTGCCTTGTTGTCTTCATGAACTCAGTCTCCCTGCCACCCCATATCTCTAGCTCAGACGTATTGTTTCCTCCGGTTACCCACCAATGGGGGTGGTCACGGCAGAAGAGTAAGTTTCTCTGTTTCAACACTCCCTTACTTGGTACAGCCCTCCTCTGCCCATCACATTTCTCTCCCTTATGTACTGTTCCACTCTTGTTCTCCCATCTGACTGGTCTGCCTCTCACCAGGTACCACAATTTCACTTCTATATGCCTTCTTTGCAAACTCCACACCTTGCATTCTCTCCATGTCTAAACCACCTCTATATATTACGCTTTACTCTCATAACCACTCGATACCAATTGCCTTCTCACTCGTACCACATCTCTCATACACACTATCATTGCTTTCTTCATCCTACTTGGTAAGGCCACATGCTCCTCTCAAGTACCTCATTTTCACTACACCTATTCTTGACTGAGCCATTCTCAATATCCATGTCTCAAGACACATGTCAGTGTTTCACTTCCATGCTCACACTTGTATCCCTCATGATTCTCCTCAGTGATCCTATGACTGTCTACCCCTCACTGCTCTCCCTAATTTCTCCTTCCATACTGCCAAGTTTACACCGAACTCTTCCAAGGTACTAAAACTCCCTCGCCTTCATCTTGCCCTCTCAAGTTATCTCGCACTAAGTCCCAGTTGTTCAAGCTCTGGCTGAGCAGCCCCGAACCCCTGAGGATGGCCATGGCCTGAACTGGGCTTCCCACAGTGCCCTCTGAGTGTATGTTGTGTTGTTGGAGAGTGTGGTTGTGTGCATTCCAGTTTTCTTGTTTCTTATTTCATGTTTATATACATTTTTAGATATATTTCTGCAGTTATATATTTTTTTGTGAAATTGTCATGTTTTTGTGTATGGGAACCAGGTAAGAGTAAAAGCACAGGTTGTATTGAGGGCGACTGTGCATGCGGTCAGTCGTGCTCATCAAATTTAAGCCCTCTGATAACTCGACAAGGGTCTCCCCCAATTGATCCAAGTTTGCAAGGGTTTACTGTATAGGTAAATAGGTATCTGTGATTGGCCTGACAACTTATGACCAGGTGAGGTGAAGAGGAAACTAAGCATATCCAAAATATTCTTAGTTTTTTTTTTCCACAAACTTGTTAGCGTAACATGTTTACTTTGTCATAAATTTGTATAATGATAGCAATTTGTGTGCTGCTCATAATCCTTAGCATGCTCAGACTGGCTTTCTTTTATTTTGCGTTTCGGAAAGGTTTCTTATTGAAAATTTGACGGTCATGAATTTTTTCTTTAATTTTTTCATTTACATGGTGAATGGAGAATCGCTACTAAAATTGGGATCGCATCTCCATTTCAGAGCACAATCTTTAATCTCCTTCTCTTCATAAATTTCATCCTATATTTATAATTGCCACATTCTTCTTTCCTACGCCTGCTATGACTCGTTTCACACCATCCAGCTCTTTATTTTTCATCTAGGCATATTCAGTCTTCCTTTTCTTAAGCATTCACTCCTTGCAATCCAACTGACTAAATGCCAGTCTGCAGGACCTCTGATAGGCAAGGGGTCTAACTCTGAGGCTCTGTAAATCTCTAGTAGGAAGGATATAGCACAGGCAGGTAGTCAATCCCCTGTGTGTACCTTAGGGGCTATGATGCTGGCTGAATCTTGTGGGGGGAAAAAAAAAAAAAAGTGGTTGATGGGGTTAAAATTTTCCTAACATAACAGGACTGATGGATTGAGTAAATTTCAATTGGGGTTAGGTGGATTAACTTTCCTTCATGAACTGTTACCCCTGAGAAATGCCAAGTAATATCAATGGGAAGGGGTGTTAATATCTTTGTAATTGTTACAAGCCCAGCCCCTCTGACTCATTGTTTGCTTTTACAGATGTCCACTGTGATGCTGATGCCACTTCAGACATTGTACCCATTGCTGTGGGATGTGCACTGGCTGGGCTGGTGGTCATTGTCCTCATCGCTTACCTGGTGGGTCGTCGCCGTCGCTCCGGAGCCTACCAATCAGTCTAGGTGCCTTTCATCACCACCAGAGGAAAGTGAAGGTGTTTGGGGGGGTAAGGTAATGTCAGAGTAGGTGGCTACAGATTCTTCTAAACTGCAGCATTAAGGGTATTGTTCTTTTATGTATGCAGTGTGAAGGAATTAGTGGCCTCTACTTTGCCAACCTTAATCTCCTTATAGAAACAGTGCCACAGGGATATAGAAGAGATGACTAATCTTGTATATGCAATATTGGCTTGAGGGAAGTGAAGGAAATTTAGGGGTTAAAGATTAGTAAACAGGTATGGGGAATGTTTCTTGAAAGTATATATTTTAGAAAAGGGTCACGTTTAAGTGTGCTGGAAATGTAGAATCGAAGGAAAATGATGCAGCAATTCTGAACAGGTTTGTATTAAAAATAGGTTTGTGTAATGCAAATTGTCACTGGGAAGAGATAGTTATGGGAGGGGAAAAATTTCCTGGGAATACTGAGGGGTGGTTTAGATAGTGGGTGCAATCGCCTGTCCTGGAAGCCCTAGGAAGATTGAAATATATAATAGAAAATAATGGATGGGTATTGATGAGGGTTTTCAAAGTTAAAGCAGAGGATATGTGGCATAAAAACACAGGTCTTTGATACACAGGTTGAGCTAGTTAATAGTTGAGGGTGGTAGGTAAGGAATATGGTTTGTACAACCAGTTCAAAATGTATGCCCTGTATTATGTGTATATATATATCTATAAATGCAACAGAGATGAAATGAATAGATGTCTTGGATACTTGCGTCCTATTTTGATTTTCAGTATAATATGTAAAAAGATTTTATGCAAGTTTGGTATATTTATAGAAATTGGACTGGCAGTACAGGTTTGCTACCATCTTCCGTACCATTTCAAAGTTATTCAACCGGTCTTATCATCGAGGAAATGTCACAACTTTGAATTAATTTGCTATTAACTGCGATGTAGGTTCTCGGAATCAGGTCTACAAACATAGAGGACTACAGGTCAAACAGACTCTTCCCATCTTTTTGAATGAGAGGCGATGCAAAAGGTGGTATCGTTAGCTTGACAACTCTATTCATTACGGACTACATTTGATGCACACAAATGACAATACGTTTCTGCTTTGAATAGTGATGTACAAGAGTTTATTATGTCCAGTGATTCCTCCCCTAGGTGGAGGTAGTGCTTTCATCTTGCTTGCTGTTGCTTAAGTCAAAGATGCATTTGGGTAATTAGTAGGCTATAAATTCCTTCACTGTACTAGAAAACTGAAGGATATGGGGACCTTTAATGCTGACCTATTAACTGTTTTTGTGTAAGATCTGTGTTTCTCTATGACCTGTTATTCCAGAGAACCTGCTATATTTGATGTCCTCTGCATCTAACTAGTGATAAACTATTAATTTGGCCGCCATGTGAGAACTGTGATATTTATGCAGTATGTTGTAACCACTTATAAGCCTTGGCACATGTCATTAATATTGATCCACAGGGAAAGTAAAGTTTTTCTCGTGCTTCTCCAAAAAGTTTTACATTTATTAGAGAAGTTTGGTCAGTCTTTAAATTTAATTATTTTTTGTGGGTTAATATTCAGTGTTAAGTGAATATTTCAAAATATCAAATTGCTTGCTGTGTTGATTGTTGATGAAACCATGAATCCAATACTGGAAATGGTTAACTATAGTGGTTGTTATAGGTTAATGCTTAGAGGGTACTTTCTTCTATTATTCAAGAATTTAATAACGTGGAATTGTTATTCAGGAGATTGTAAATATTTCTTCAAAATTGTAAACTTAGCCTTCAATATTTTTATATAAATGTATTATGTAATTGTTGCATTATAATTGTAAATTGTAGATCTGATACTGTACTAGGTGTAATAGTCAGGGTAGTACCATGAAGCACCCGTTGGGCTGTATGCAAGTAAAGTTAAAGGCATGACGATGTCCAGCAAGATTGTGATAGACTAAATGGGATCACTGATATGGTTCCCATAACTTTGCATATGGCTCACAGGTAGTTGCACCATCTTCCATGACTTGGTTACCGTGGAGTTATAGATAGTTTCAGTGAAAATTGGAACTAAAGAATTGGTTGTATCCTAAGTGCAGAGTTCTATTGTAATTGGACATTGTTGGTGAATGCTTGTCAATTGTGGTGGTGGTCCTGGAGAGACGAAAAGTACACACCATTTTACCTTTTACACAATTGGCATATGAGAGTTTCATGGACTAAATTTGTATTTATTTAACGTAAAGACTGCTAAAGTTGGAAACTTATCCTATATTAAATAACATGCCTTATGACTTTGGTAGAAATATGGGCATCACTGTTAGCAGTAGTGTGAAAGAAGTTTCTTTACTTTGTAAACTGGTTTGAAAGATTGTTTGCCTCTCTCAAGCCTTTAAAGTTTGTACTCTTGGGGGCTATTGGAGGTTGGATTGAGATTGTCTGATGGACATAGTTGGAAGTGCTGTTGTCTGGATAAAACTTATGCACTTCTATTGGTCAGAGCATTAACTAACATGGTAATATGTTAATCTTAATTGGATTTGTTCTAGTTGTCTGTGGTGATTCAAGTGTCATGGTACCATGTATATAAAATTTAAATTGTGAAATGTTTGTGATCAGTTGTATAGTGTGGCTGCAAAATGGGGGATCTTGAGTGGAGGAAAGATTAGGTGGCCACCTTCCAAAAAAATTGTTTGGTGTCAATGGAAATCTGCACTTGGGTTTTGACTGATAACTTATTTTCTCTTACACCATGAGGGGTGCCGAGCCACTTGGCTGTTAAGCTTTCGGAAGGTGGCCTTTAAATTTGTGCTGTATATTATAGCATTATTGATTTCATTGGTTTGAGTTGGATGAGAATTAATTTTGATAAATTCATTGCCATTGTTTTGAATGAACTTAAGGATTCATAATTTTTTTTTTTTTTTTTTTCCCCCCCAGCTATTGGAGTCCTGAGTTAGGAAATGCAACTGTGAATTTGGTTAAACTAAGGTAGCCAGGAATTCTTGATTTTATTTTTAATTTGCTGCCTAAAGAAATTATGGATGTATGTATTTTACCAAGTCGAGTTTATAAATTTTCCAGAAAGAATAACTTATTTTATTATACCCAATTCTTCTGTACTTTGTTGGTAGAATTTAAGGCAGTTTGTTTTAATTTTGTAGTCTGTTACTTTCACCTAATTAGAGTTAAATTCCTACACTGTTCTTGTACACACGCTTACTTCAGGGTACTGCGGAAGACATTTTTCATTAGTAAATTTAGATTTTGTGGAGTAAAATTTGACGGAAAATTAACTTCATCTGAGATGAGTCAACCTGACTTTGGAGGTTTGGCTGGTATTGCAAAGGTCTTGAGCTAGCTTTGTGAAGTAAACTGGAATTACTGTTCCTTCAGGTATATAATTATCTTGGTTCTGCAGATACATTGAACCAAAAGAGTAAGAGATCAATCCTCCTGGCACCATGTACAGCCATGATCCAGTTTCTGCCACACCCAGGCTACTCGGGTGAGGAACGTATGTCCTCCTGGTCCGGAGCTTTGAGAGTTATAGTGCTTCACTAACCATTGGATGAAACTGAATACATTGTTACTGTCTGTCAGATTGACAGCATTTATAGGTCACTGAAAATGGATACAGACCTTCCCGTTAAATTGTACCGTGTGTTTGCTGTTGAGCTTGCAAAATCCCTTTGTTCAATAATTAATGCATCACTTGGAGTAAGTGCCCACAGGATTGGAAGACTGCTCGTGTTACTCCAATACCAAAAGTTTCAAAACCCCAGTCACTTGATCAATTAAGACCCATTGCCATAACCCCCCTCCCGAGCCTGTTATGTGAAAGCTTTGTGTTTGACTGGGTTTCAGCCAACATCTCAAATTTAATTGACCCCCAACAATTTGGAAATATGAAGTCATCAACCACCCATTGTCACACAAGCCTGCTAGACTTTATATACAGTAACCTGGAAAAAAGAAAGACCACGGTTGCCCTTGCTTTCATAGATTTCAGAAATGCTTTTGATCTAGTAGACCATAACGTAGTACTAAGGAAAGCTCTTGATATTGGAGTGGAACCCAGCCTAGTGGCAAGGCTGGCAGACTTCCTGTGTGACAGACGTCAGGCAGTGCGTCACCAGGGTGCAGTATCTATACACCAACATCTCTCGTGGTGTGCCCAAGGGGACCAAGATGGGACCCCTGTGCTTCCTCATCCTAAAGGCCCGTCCACACGATCGAGCAGTGCTCGCGAACACAAGCGGGCTGTTCGCCTGTTGGCGGACTTACAGCTTGTGCACGCGGCGGGCACACTTGTTGTGGTGTCCAAACGAACGTGTCTGACCAGTCACAGAGACACAGACGGGATGGAGCCAGAACAGGTGGTCGACAAGGTTAATACAGTGCCTATGGTGCCTAATTTTAATAATGAGGAACGCAAGTGTATAGCGCTGTTTAGCATAATAATTGCTATGTGCGTGAGGAAGAAAAAGAACACTGCAGAAAGACAAATGGTGTAACGACTGGCTAATTAAAAGAAAACAGTTGGGCCCAAATAGGTTCTACATTTCACATGTTGCTCGATTGCCAGCGATAATACTGACAATCACGGCCCCTTGGCTCCATAGGAAACCTCGTGTGTGTGGTAGCGACGTCATACTACTGGGTAGCCGCAGTGTTCGGTGAATTTGAACCACCATCAGCACGGGCAGTTTGCTGGTGTGCTCGCGAACACAAGCGGTAAGCCCGTCGACAGGCAAACAGCTCGCTTGTGTTCGCGAGCACTGCTCGATCGTGTGGACGGGCCTTAATCAATGATGCCTTAACTGACACAATTTTTCGCTGGAAATTATGTTGTAGATCGCATTTGGGTTTTCAATATGTAGAAGGAAGGAAATTGAAAGAAAAGAGTGGTAGTTGAAAAACTAATAGCTAGTGGCTGGGGCCGAAGGGGCGCCAAAACCCTTAAAGTATTTCCCACATCACTAATGCAGGCAATACCCTCCAACAGGGTCAATAAGTAGAGAATTTAGAAAACAACTAGAGATTTATGGGGAAAGATATATGAATTATTTAGAATTAAAGTGTTGGCGCTATATGACCTCGCTGTTGTGGCGCCTAATATCAATCAATCAATCAACCTCTACATATTGAGAACCAAAATGCGATCTACAACATAATCTCAGCCGTAGTTTTTCGAATCATATAATTGGACTATAAGTGAACGAATGAGAAGGTTAAAAATATGAGAACGAAAAGATAAACGGTAAGAAAGGAGGGAAGGTCAAGCGAGAGAGGGATAAGACAGTAGGGAGGATGTGTAAGGTTGCCAGTTACTTGAGAGATACTGTAACTGTAATATATATAGCCTATGCATAAAATTAGACCAAGTTTATTGAAAACGCCATATAGCGGCGCCTATTTAAGTTTAACATTGATTATTTCTAAGGAAATGCATATTTAGAAGAAAAAATCCTGGTAAATAGCTTAATGAATTTATTGACAAATATGATTATTAAAAAAGTTAGAAAATTAAACAGTCTTCTGCCGAAAAAGAAACAAAACAGCTGGGCTTGGAAGGTGATGATAAATAGAGTGGACTACAAGCACGAGGGATTTGATTGATATTAGGTGGCGCAACAACGAGGTCAAATAGCACCAGGAAAAGGTGATAGAGAGGTGTGACAGCAAACAAGAAGGAAATAGGAAGAAAGGAGGGACAGTTGAAGAAATATAAGCTAGTGGCGGGGGCCGAAGGGGCACCAAAACCCTTAAAGTATTGCCCACATCATTAAAGGCAATACCCCCCTACGGGCCAAGCACGAGGGATAAAAGGAATACAGGGATAGCTGTCTAATATCCAAAGGATTATATATATTCAGTAGTCTATCCCACTACGATGGTGAACAAAAGACAATGCCTTTATTTCAAGGATATAATGTAACAGATATTCTAATTATATTTGTTTGTTATTACTTTTCAACTAATCACCTTCATTTGTCTTACCCTCTTCCCCCTCACTCTCGCCTCAAATCATCACATTTCTTCTCTCCTATATCCACCTACGTTAATGCAGTATGCACTTCTTTAAACCCGGATTCTTCAAACTACGGGTCCCGAATTCCTCCAAACTGGGTCGCAGGCTCACAAAAATAAATACATGAATAAAATAGAATAATAATGTTCGTGACAATAAAATAAATATGAAGTTCATACATGAATCCACCTAACATATTTTTATAATCGAATATTCATATATTTAATTATCAATAAAACAAAATCATTGCACAAATATTAGCCTTCTTGAGAGAGAGAGAGGGAGGGGTAGGTGAGGCAGTGTTTATAATTCTGGTTAGAATTCCTTTTAATCATAATTATTGCGTTTCAGTTTCTGGCCTTGTATTTTCTTTGGTTGATAATTCTGATCATTTGTAAAAGATCTTTCTGTATGGGTCGCGAGAATGATGTCATAGTAAAAACTGGGTCATGACTGAAAAAGTTTAAAGAACCCTGCTTTATACTATTGGTGATTTTTTTTTTTTTTTTTTAATTCATTGCGCCGTAGCGTCAGTCAATAGGCAGACAACAGTACACAAGGGTAGGTGGGACTCACGAGAACCCAATGACCACACACACACATATGAGCACACACACACACATCACGAAAACATAACAGAATGAAGCACAAGCACACAGACAAATATTTACATCATGACCTACTTAAATCCACCAAAACGAGGGTGGCGCACCAGAAGTTCCTCCAGAACCTGATGGTTCAGCAGGTGTCGACAAACCACATCAAGTGGCAGGCCCTGGGGCAGCAAGTGTCAGACAGTGGGGCAGGCTAGGCAATAGTGCTCTATAGTGTTAGCACGAGGCGCTTGACACAAGCGACACTCAGTGAAGGGAGGCTCACCCTGCATCCCAGCAACCTGCCACGGTGGCCGGTAGCCAAGCCTCAAACGAGCAGAGACTACATTGTGCCTCTGAACCATGAGGCCTCGACGACGGTAGGAATATTTGTGATGGCAGACAGACTTGTAATGGGTGATGGAGATGCTGAAGGGCCTCTCTGTATCCCTGCGTCGCTGTACAGGGAGGATAGCGGCGGAGCGGACTTTAGAGAGGTAACATGTCAGGGAGAGAGGACGTCCAGCACCACGAGGAGGCAGATGGCAGGCTTCCTTTGCGAGTCTGTCAACTGTACCATTGTGACGTAAACCTACATGGGATGGCACCCATAAAAATTTGACAGTCAAGTTACGATGACGCAATAAGGCCAAAAACGATAAAATCTGCTGAATAACAGTAGAGTGTGTGTGCTGAACACTAGAGAGGGAATGAAGGGCAGGTTTGGAGTCACAAAAAATGGCAGCATTCACTCCACGTTGACAAACAACACTAACAGCATCCAGAATGGCATACAGTTCACAAAATGTTGAGCTAGAGTGGTTACAGAGACGACGGCCAACCCAGCTTCCTGGAGGTGACTCCAGGTCAGGCGAGAAAACAGCACAACCTGCTGCACCAGCTACCTGCAATGAGCCATCAGTGTAGAGGCAGTATGGATCTGTGATGGAGGAAGTCACTGTTTCTATGTGTTCCAGAGCCAACTGCCGCTGTAGAGAAGGCAGCTCCGACTTGGAAGTAGGTGTAAAGCTCACATCAGGTGTTGGTAGCATCCATGGAGGGGGCCCTGGGGGGACGTCTGCAACCATTATATCTATATTAAGACTACAGAGCATAGAGGAAACAGACCTTATAAGAGTACGTCCAGCAGGCAGTATGGGAGGGACCGGGTAGTTTGGTCAAAAAGAAGTCCTGACTAACTGAGAGTAATGGGGTGAAAGATGTGGGAAATGGAGGCACTTGACAGTGAAGCAAGTAACATTACAATAAATTCTCTTGATTAATGGGGGAAGACGCAACTCACGCTGCATGTTCACTATCCTGGTCGACATTGGACAGCCGAGAATTATTCTCATTGCTCTATTCTGAAATTTTTCTAAAGTTTCCAGAGTATCCCTAGGAAGTTGAATCAAAGCAGGGGAAAGGTAATTAACAACTGAACGGATAAAAGCAATATAGATGGTCCTGGCTACTGGGATGGAGATGCCCGAGGAGTTGTTAGATAGCCATTGAAGTGGTGTAAGTCGGCGCTGGAGACGACCCAATAAGTCCTGGACAATGGGATGGTCTTGAGGTCTGGCAGGGACAATCGGCCACATATTGACTGGCGCACCCAGGTAAAAGTACTGGGAACACATGGGAATGACAATCCCTCCAATGGTGAACACTGGCTGAGCTTGAGGAAGGCGGCAGGTGAATATTCTGCTCTTATCTGGGGAGACAATAATGCCACAGTGAGAGGAGGCCACAGAGAAGGAGTCAAGAAACCGCTGGAGATCCCTTGGTGAGGTAGAATGAACACAGATATCATCAGCATAGCACGTAATTGTAGTTCCAGGAATATCAGGGAGAGAAGTGAGCAACCGATGCATCAGAATATTAAATAACAATGGGCTGAGAACACCACCTTGAGGCGTACCAAGATGAAAACTGCGCAAAGGACTGAGTGCAACACTGAAAAACACACGGGAGGTCCTGTTACTCAGGTAGCCCCGAACCACCATAATAGATTACCCTTTATCCCAAAGTCAACCAGTTGATCCAAAATGACGTCTCTATTAGCAACATCGAAGGCACTTCGAAGGTCAATGAAGGCCACCACACTGTCCCTGGAAAGGCGAGAGTACAGGTCGACTAGGCAGTGATGTGTGCTCCGCTGGGGAAGGAAACCAAACAGCCATGGAGAAAGGCGATCTTGCAGTCTGTACATGAGACGATTGAGTAAGATTCTCCTCCTCAGTTATCTCCTCTGCATCATCGTCATCATCTTGTAACAGAGCAGACATTAGACGTAGCCAATGGACAGCAGCACGGGAAGCGAGTGCATCTTGTATGTGGATGGGTAGACTGGCTGGGGTAGATTGTTCTGACCAGGCATCGACAAGTTGTTTGGCATAGTCGGCAGGAGTGTGATGACGAGCAGTGGCCGGTGTCTTTTTAACAACCCGACGGATGAGGTGCCACATAGAAGCCACACTTGTTTGCTGGTTGATGCTGTCCGTGAACCACTGCCAAGACTCAGTGTGAGCACAATCCTGCAGGGCAACTAAAGCATCCCTAGACATCTGGTAACGATGGAGTAGGTCAGGGGTTCGGTTGGCTTGAAACAATAGGCCATCACGTTCAGCCTCCTCCTTTGCCTCCTGTATACGTGCATCCAGCGTCCAGGAGTGGGCAGTATGACGATGCTGGAGGTGTGGCCGGGAGATGTATAGCCTATAAAAGTCATGAGTAGCAGATACAAGATCAGAGTACAACTGTTCAGCTGATGATATGTCAAATGTAGGGAATACATGGGCCATAAATAAGATGTAAGTCGGGCAATATTTAGGGGGCACAGCAATACGCAAACGAGTGGCTGAAGCACCTGACCCAGCAGGTAGAGAATAATGAAACCGAAGAGCAATGTGATCAGAGAATAAGTCTGGCATGGAGGAGCACAGGACCTGAGATGCTATCAGGCCAGACGAGAGGATGTAATCCAGAGTACCTCCCCAGCACTGAGTGGCACCGCCAGTGTGTCAGATGATGCTTGGGGATGTATGAAAGGAGACGAACACCATTACGATTAATAGAGCCAGAACCATCACCCAAATCAGAATGCCGAGCATTAAAATCTCCCATATACACCATACCACGCACTGTTGGAGAAGGAAGAGCCTCAAGAGTGAGTCTAGCTGGGGCAGAATAGACATTACATAGTTGGAGTACTCCATTCCCAGGTAGAACCTCAAATAGCTGAAAGGTCATGTCAGAATCAGTGGAGGTACGGAGAAGGCGATGTGGCAAGGAGCTATGTATGTAAGTCAGGAGACCATTCATTACCAGATGAACATATGGCACATAACCTGAGAGGGAAGGAGCTTGCCCAGCAGCGAGCGGCCGTCCTGGAAATGCTTCCTGGAGAAAAATAACACTGGGATGATGACGAAAAACATAGGCCTTGAGTTGAGTGAGCTTAGCATAACTGGTGATACCACATACATTCCAGGAGATGACATCCAGCCGGCAATCACTAGCGAACTCTGTATTTGGAGGTAGAAGTCCGGTGAGTGGGGGCAGATGAGCGACCTGGAGAAGAAGATGGACCAGGAGAAGGGACCAACTCGAAAAGCTTTTCAAGGCGAGATGCAACAGTATCCATCTTTTCGGAAAGGGTAATGACAGTTGAGATGATGGCCTGCTGAGCCTCGACCAAGGTGGAGAGTTTGGAGTCATTGGCTGCCTGAGCGGCAACTAGCCCATCAATCCTGGCTTCAAGGGCAGAAAAGCGGTTTTCGAGAGCCGTACATTGTGCCATGAGGGTAGCAACAGACTTGCGGAGGACCAGGTCTGGAGGTGAGGCAGGGCTGGTAGGAGGAGCAGACTGGGGAGGTGGTGGTGGTGGTGGTGGAGGCGGAGCAATAGTAGAGACACGAGCCTGGACCTGACGTCGAGTACATCCATGCCACACGTTAACCCCTGGCTGAAGGCATCGTGGACACTTCTATCGAGACGTATCTTCAGGAGGTGAAGGCTCAGAGGTGGAGGCAGCAGGACGTGATGGTTCACCCCTGACAGGACAAGTCTTGGAATCATGGTCGGCGGCACACCATGCACACTTCGGCCTGGCAGAACAGTACTGGGAGATATGCCCAACTCCCCAGCACCTGTAGCACCAAGGCTGGTCATTATGAAGTTTCCTCACCTCACACGGTGGAAGACAAGGGAGGAAATCAAAGGAAATCTCATTTGGAGGTGGATCGGGTTGACTCCAGACAACAACAATATGGCTAATGGGGGAACCATCTTGGAAAAAACGACGGGCAGAGTACACACCAGGGTATCCTTTGGCAAGTTTCGGGTCAACATCAATAGGAAAATGGGTGAGGATGTAGCTGGGGAACTTACGAGGCCTCTCGGGTGAGTCTTCAAGAATGAGAGGCAGAGATAAAAATTCACCAGCCTTCACTCTATCAATGATGTCCTGACGCTTCCTAGAGATGTAGACAAACCGGGAGGTGACAGCAGCCATCTTGACTTCAGCTAGTTCACGCTGCAACTGGAAGGCCCTGTTGACATCAGACAACCAACGCAGCTTTGTGTCTGTAGATGGGTTTCCAGAGAAGGAGAGTTTGACATAGGCATCTCTCGGGGCAAAAGCAGGAAGGTTGGACAAGGGCAAGGAGTTGGTATACAAAGAAGAAACACCAGGGTGAGGCAGAGAAGGTACATCGTGCACAGCTGAAGCACCCTTGGCAGTTTTGGCAGCTGGAGGCAAACAGTCCACACCATCGGAATCCTGCGAGGAGTCGGACGAGGCATCAACAGGTCGCTTGGTAGAGGTTGAGGAGGTGGACGGCTGCAACCTGAGCTGCGGAGTGACCGAGGAGAGGGGGGGAGGGTTGCGAGAAGGCAGCTCAGGCCAGTGATCCTCAATTGGAGACTCGTCTTCCTCCGACATTGCCAAGTCGGCCTCCAAGCAGGAATCCGCACTCTCCATCAGGCCAGGCAAGGCCTAGATGGAAAGCAAACAACAACTAAACACTCAATCAACCAGGGACACACACACACACACACAGACAATCACAACAAAACTATACACAGAACCACAACAGACAAACAACACCAGCAACACCACAGAAACAACAACACACAAACAAGAACTCACAAACAACACAAAAAACACAAAAAAAAAGCTCCAAAACAACACAAACAACAACACAAACGAGAATGGAGGCAGAGCGCCACGAGTATGTCCACACTCCACCTGTTCTGGAGCGAGATGTATTGGTGATTCGATACCGTTCACAGTGTATGTTTCATTCATTCCTCCTGACACACGTCTCTACCTGATCATTCGTTACCCTCCTATATAGCTCCGCCCACATTTCTCTCCTCCTCTCCCACTAACATCCCCCCTCCCTCCACCTGCAACTGTTACCAGATCCGACGAGGCCCAAACCAAGTTGCTGATGGATGGGGTGTGGACCCTTGATCTGTCCGGAGCTGTACTGTACACTGCTTAACTAACCCACTAATATCTTGTACACCGACAAACCGTTGGTGAGTTTTTATAGACAGCAAACCTCTACCAAGGATGAGTGTCCAGTAACTTCTTATATACAGTACTAGAGCTTCTTCCTCAAAAAGTTGTGGATATCTATGGGCAGTCTCAATATTTGTTTACCATTATCCTGAAACAAAATCCAATGACTACAGTGTGTGTTTCGTGTCTAATAATGGTGTACACAAGGTAAAATAAACTATAGAGCATGAGGGTTTTTTTGGTTCTGTAATTGATCGGCACAGCTCATGATACTCCGGGAATAATCGAGCTGTTTTTTCAGTATCCCTTGTCTGAGGTGTCTTCAATGTTTGATATGAGACTTGCACCGATAATTTTTTTACTTTTACCTTGTGTACGACCATAGTGATTTGCTATTCCTAACCTCCCCTCCCTTCACCCCACCTTTGCGGCACGAGAGGGCGAGTGACAGTGGTGGAGGTCAAGGTCACCAAATATTGACTAACTTCTCGACTCCTCGCTAACATCCGGCCTTCTCCTCCGCCTCAATTTCCTTCTCATCAACCACCACCACCACTTCCACTTCTTCCTCCTGGTTGTGGTTTTGTAGTCGAGTTGTGGTCTTCATAGTTTAGGTAGGGGATTGTTGACAGGACGGAGCAGAAAAGGGCAATAAAAAAAAGAGTAGTCAAAAGAGCAGGGTAGTAATAAGAGTACAAGATAGTCAAGAGCAGGGTAGTCGGAAAAGCGCAAGATAGTCGAGTGAGAGGTGTGTCTAGTTGTGATGTGGCAGTGACATTGGGCGTAATGCCAAAACACACCCTCAACGGACTCGATATACCCGTGTGTGTGTGTGTGTGCCCGTGTGTGTGTGCGTGCCTGCTTCCGCCTTTGTCTGTCACCTGTCCAACATTGACGTAATCAAGGACAGGTAGGTGTGCATGCATTTCTTTTTCAGTATTTCTTTTACATTCTCAGGTCCTGATTTCTTTTAACAATATTGTGTGCTCAAGGATCTTATGCCAAATAATAGAAAATAATTAAATAAATAGATAAAGGTTGCGATGTGACTGCTAACGATGGATGCAACGACTGCTACAGAAATACGATACTTTATTCATCCATCATACTTTCCAGCTTACATTAAGTTTCTGAGTGGACCAAGGGATATACATGCCTTTTTTATATGTATATATATAATAATTAAATATTCTTTTTGACGAAACAATTTCATAATCATAACTGCATCACATCATTACGAGTTGCATTTGCCCCCCCCCCCTCTGGTAGGTGGCTACGTATACCTCTCCAGTATCCTTGCTTGTCGTTAAAGGCGACTAAATGGACTTTCACTTCTCCAATTGTCATTTTTTTCATGTCACCTTTTGTGCTTACTGTCCCACCTCAATCACCTTCCTCGGGCGCCATATGACCTCACTGTTGCGGCACCTAATATCAGTCAATCAATCAATCAAGTTGCATTTACTCGAAATAACTGCATTGGTTTATTGGTCATATATTACACAAATAATTATACAGACGATGAGACTAAAAAAAAATATGATTATCCCTCATGGTGATAAGTTGATGCTCATCCCTATAACTCTCACCACTATAATGAGTAAAGACCCTGCATGTGCTCGTGTATTAGAGTTGGTGGCTTCTGATTCCTCCTATGCCACGAAACAAACTCCTTCCATATAGGTGGTGTTTCGTAGCAATGTTTGAAGGACTCGCTAATCTCCATTTTTCTGACTACATCACAGGGTCCCTTAAGAAAGAAACAGTCAATTGGAATAAAATAAAGTGAATATCTCTCTCACCAGAAAGACATATATAATAGATTCCTATCCAGTACAATAGAGTGGTTGAGACAGACAGTGTGTGTGTTTCCCTTTCATCTGCTTGGAACTGTACGAGAGGGGAATAAATAACAGGAGAGGAAAGAAGTAACGAAGTAGAAAAATGATGTTTAGCGAGGAAGTGTGGCTAAAGAATGAGGAAGAGGAAGTGGAAAGGTATATGTGTGTGTGTGTGTGTGTGTGTGTGAGTGATAGAGGAAGAGGAAGGCAAACATGACTGCAACGTGAGAGTGAAAGAGGGAGAAAGAGAGGAGTCAAGGTTAGAGACAGAAGAGGTCAACCCAGAGAGAGAGAGAGAGAGAGAGAGAGAGAGAGAGACTTGTCCTTGCTATAATGAACTCTATTGTACAGAACAAAGGTAAACAAAATATGTGTGTATTTTTTTTTTTTTTTTTATTAAAGGATAGATAGACAGAAGCAAGATGTATACGTAGATGGAAACACAGGTAGAACAATAAAGTAAAAAACAAAATCTAAGGACGATATGATTGAATTCTCCTTCATTGTTCCCTGAGTCACGGCCTAATAACTATAAAGGCTGTGTGTGTGTGTACAAATCGTGATGTCTTTTTCTCGCCAGCCACAATATATCTGAAGTAGGCTATCTGTGGTTCGAACGATTAGAAAAACACGGAGGAGAGATGTCGAACTATGTGTTGTCTTTCGAAGCAGAGAAGAGATAGTGAACTGTGTTTTGTTGTTTCGAAGTAGAGGAGAGATTGTGAACTTATTGTTGTCTTTCGAAGCAGAGGAGAGATGGTGAACTGTGTTATGTTGTTTCGAAGCAGACGAGAGTTGGTGAACCGTGTTTTGTCATTTTGAACCACGGAAAATTCTGTCTTATTGTGGCTGACTGAGGGACAGAACTTTAATGCACTCTAATAGCCTACATGTTGACTAAGTGTTGTAGATACTGTGTGAAATTAGTAATAGTTTTTCATGAGGCACTGTGCATATGGTATTAGGCTGAAAATTGTAGATTATAAATTATATTGTATATTATCATTATACTCCTACATACATAATCTCTATAAACCATGAAATACCAGGGGTCTGATTTTTATAAGGGGAGAGTGCAGTGTTGGTAAATCTGGAGCAATTGATTCTTCCAAACGATTCCAAGCAACAACAGGCCACCATTAGTTTTGCTAGTGTGGTCTAGTTTCCAGGCATATTTTTGAGTAACCAAGGCGCTCTTATGTATGAGCACACCTGCTGAATGTTTATTAGTGCTCGTGACTGTACCAAATGTATACTATCTCCTTAATATCTGACATTTGATCTAGGAGAAGTGAAGCTGTGAGTGTCAATAATTTACAATCAACACAAAAAATAGTAATCATTAAAGTCATCACTAAGATTTATTGCTGCCAGAACACTGTAATCATGTTTTATGCACCCGTGGAAAAGAAGGAAAACAAATGAGTGTAAGTGCTGTGCGCCGTTGAGAATGAGGAGACGTAATGTGCAGAAGAGCATATTTTCTTTATCATCATTGTGTTATTTTCCCTCCTGTTTACCTCACTCGGATGCGTTATGTGGTGGTCTGCGTTATGTTATGGTCTGCGTTATGTTGTGGTCTGCTTTGGTGCACACACACACACACACACACACCTCCTTTCCTCAATCCATCACATCATCCCTCTTCCTCCTCCTCCTCTCTCCTTCTGTTACAATTGCCACATACATTGGCCTACAGACCTACATAACAAGCATACACCCACCCACACACACTCACACACACACACACACACACACACACACACACACTCTCTCTCTCTCTTGTGTGTGTGTGTGTGTGTGTGTTTTGTTTATGACCGGGACCTCCATACAGCCATCACGTATGTATTGAAAAGGTAGTGACTTAATTATCAATACGTAGAATGAAGGACAAAATGTTAGATACTAAATGGAATACAAAGAACAGCTGATCTATTGAACATGTGAGACTGTTGGGAAGATCACTACAGTCAGTCAGTTAGTTAGTCAGTGAATACAGTTAGTCAATTAGTCTGTTAGTTAGTTTATTTGTTAGGTTAGTCAATCAGTCAGTCAGGTAATTAGTTAGTAAATTTATTTGTTAGGTTAGTCAATCAGTCAATTTGTTAGGTTAGTCAGTCAGTCAGTTTATTTGTTAGGTTAGTTAATTAGTCAGTTAGTTAGTCAGTGAATCAGTCAGTTAGTTAGTCAGTGAATCAGTCAGTTAGTTAGTTAGTCAGTCAGTCAGTTAGTTAGTTATTCAATCAGTCAGTCAGTTAGTTAGTTAGTCAATCAGTTAGTTAATTTGTTAGGTTAGTCAATTAGTCAGTCAAAATAAAAATAAAGTGAGAGATATAGAGAGGAAAATAGAGAGAAAATAAGCAAGACAGTGAAGAAATATGATATCAGTAGAGAGAGGTACAGTATATAGATGGAAAATGAGAGATACAGAAATGGTAAAAGAGAGATACAGAGAAAAAAAGAGAAAGTGGGAGATACAGAAATGGTAAATAGAGATACACAGAATGGCAAAGAGAATGAATAATAATAAGAGGTGGAGAAGATGTGAATGGTATAGAGAGAAAGAGAATGTGAATAGTATAAATTGGGAGAGAAAAGGAATGATGATAATGAGAGGTGGAGGAAGATATAAATGGTATTGAGAAGAAGAGAAAACGAGAGGTGAAGAGGATGTGAATGGTTTTGTGATTCTGATGAAAAGATGCGATGACCGTGAGAGGCAGCAACCGTATGTCCGTATTGGGAGAGGCAGTGAGGTTGAAGGGGACGACACATGGGGTGGCTTTGCTCGGCCCAGGAAGTGTGTGTGTGTGTGTGTGTGCAATGGATATACTGAGAGTGAGTGTGTGTGTGTGTGGATATGCAATGGATATACTGAGTGTGTGTGTGTGTGCGTGCAATGGATATACTGAGTGTGTGTGTGTGTATGTGTGTGTGTGTGCAATGGATATACTTAGTGTGTGTGTGTTTGTGTGTGCAATGGATATACTGAGTGTGTGTGTGTGTGTGTGGGTGATTGTTGAAGTGTGTGTGGATATGCAATGGATATACTGAGTGTGTGTGTGTGTGTGTGTGTGTGTGTGTTTTTTTTTTTTTTTTTTTTTTTTTCTATATGTTCTGACACTGGACATAGGCTTAATCAAGCCCGTTACCGTGGCCCAGGTCAACTGCTACTCACACACACACGTCACGACTTCCGAACTGGTACCCAGCCACAGAGGGAGGGAAGTGAGGGTAAATCCCAAATACTGCAGCTGTTATGGTACCAGCGAGGGTGTTTTACGACGTTCGGTGGCCTTATTGTTAGTGCCTGAAACTCAAATCGGAAGAGTAAATATTCTCAGGCCCTCACCTGAGAGGATCGATCTCCCGACCTCTAGGTTACGAGTCCAGAACACTAACCACTCGGCCACCTCCCCTACATATGCAATGGATATACTGAGTGTGTGTGTGTGTGTGTGGGTGATTGTTGAAGTGTGTGTGGATATGCAACGGATATACTGTGTGTGTGTGTATGTGTGTGTGTAGATATTTACATGTGTGAATAAGAGAGTGTGTGTGATAGTAGTGATGGTTGAAGTGTGTGTGTGTGTGTGTGTATGTGTGTGAGGGGAAGACGACGGAGGAAGGAAGAAAAGGAGGAGGGCAGACAGGCAGAAAGAAAGTATAGACACAAACAATGAATGAAAGAAGGAATAAATAAAATAAATGACGGAATAAAGGAAGGAAGGCAAAGAGGAAGGAATAAAGCAGACAATCAATGAATGAATGAAGGAAGGCAAAAAGGAAGGAAAGATGTAAACAATGAATGAATGAATGGACGAATGCAAGAAAAGAAGGAAGGCCAGGAGGAAGGAAGTAAGCAAACAAACAAATAAACAATGAGTGAATTATTGAGTAAATGAAGGGAGGCAAAAAGGAATGAAAGATATAAACAATAAATAAATGAATGGACGAATGGAAGAAAAGAAGGAAGGCCAGGAACAAACAAACAAACAAACAATGAGTGAATTAGTGAGTGAACACAACCCACCAATTATATCCGGGGACACCAAAGCAGGAAGAACGGAAGGAAGGAAGGAAGGAAGGCAGTCAGGAAGCAAACTGGTGATGGAGGAGGTTTTTATTATTGTGGGTCCATTGTGAGTCCATCCAGTCTGTTCATATCGACTTTTAAGGAGAGATTCTCGTGTTTTTATTTCATTGGAAGGCTACTGATTCCTCCTAAGTCTATCAGTAAACAATAAATGCCCTCTACGGTACTTTTTATAATTGAGGATCTGCTTTGTGGAACAGTTTGGAGGAATCAGAGACCTTCAATATCACCAACAAAAGAATCTCCCCTTGAGAGTCGATCTTTTTAATTTATTCTGGTCATATGGAGGGCTCCTGATTCCTCCAAGCCATGTCAGGAAACAAAATAATCACCTCTGTGTTACCAATAGGGGATTTGTTTCTTGGTATGGTTTGGAGGAATCAGTAGCCCTCGAATTATTATTTACTATCCCTATAATGTCTGGTTGTTTCGTGACCCGGGCTAGATGAATGAGGGAAGGAATTGTGGTAGAAGGGATTGTGGTTGATGATGTTGTTGTTGTTGGTGGTGGTGGTAGTTGTGGTAGAAGGGATTGTGGTTGTTGTTGTTGTTGGTGGTGGTGGTGGTTGTGGTTGTTGTCGTTGGTGGTGGTGGTAATGGTAGTGGAGGTGGTAATAGAAGGGTAGTGTTTTTTTTTTGTTTTTTTTGTGGTGGTGGTTATAGTGGTAGTGGTAGTGGTGGTGGTAGTAGAGAGGATTGTGGTTGGTGATTGAGAGGATGGTGGTGGGGATTGTGGTGGGGAGAAGGAGGGTGGTGGTGGTGATTGTGGTTGGTGGTAGAGGGGATTGTGGTAGCAAGAGATGATGAGGCATAGAATTAATGTGATGAGGAAATCTATGAAAAATTGTAGCATCTGATAGTTAACACACACACACACACACACACAGATAGACACAGATACATAGATAGATAGATGATTTTATTGACCACACACACAGATAGACAGATACATAGATAGATAAATTTATTGAACACACACACACACACACACACACAGATAAACACAGATATATAGATAGATAGATAAATTTATTGAACACACACACACACAATAAACGAAAAGGATAATGCCAAGGTGAATGAACAAATGAATCGACAACAAACCAACCTTTTCCAATGATATCTGTGCCATTATCTTCATTCACTCTATCATCCCCTGGGTAACCTCTGGAAATAAATGACGAGAAGGACGTATGAATTATAAGCTAGTCATTCAGGCAATCAAACCCCAGGAATATTAACCCAGTCATTGTCAACAGGAATAAGTTAAAGGGAAGGACAGCGAGGTGGAATAATGGGAAGAGGTGGAGGAAGAGGAGGAGAAGGAAGTGTGTGTGTGTATGTATGTAAGAGGAGGAAGAGGAGGTGAGGGAGGGTGTGTGTGTGTATGTGTAAGGGGAGGAGGAGGAAAACGAAGTTTGTGTGTGTGTGTAGGATTTTTTGTGTGTGTGTAAGATGAGGAAGAGGAGAAGGAAAAGGATGTGTGTGTGTAAGAGGAGGAGGAGGAGGAGGAGGAGGAAGTGTGTGTGTGTGTGTGTGTGTGTGTGTAAGAGGAGGGAAAGGAGGAGGAGGAGGAGGAGGAGGAAGTGTGTGTGTGTGTGTGTGTAAGAGGAGGAAGAGGAGGAGGAAGTGTGTGTGTGTGTGTGTGTGTAAGAGGAGAAAGAGGGGGAGGAGGAGGAAATGTGTGTGTGTGTATGAAAGAGGAGGAGGAGGAGGAGGAGGAAGTGTGTGTGTGTGTGTGTGTATATGTAAGAGGAGTAGGAAGCGTGTGTGTTTGTGTGTGTGTGTATATGTAAGAGAGCCAGTGAGTGAGTCAGTCAGCTGTTTGGGTCTAGTTGTAGTACTGTAGTGGTGGTGTAGTGGGTCGGTCAGAAGCATCACAGTTCAGTTGCTCCTGGTGCGTGGTAAGGGAAGGTTGTGTGTCTCTCAGTCCTCGTGTTGTGGTGAGAGGAAGGTGCACGTTGCCTCACTCAGATTGGTTATTGTTATCGACTTAAACACACACAACTTTGATACGCAGCACGCTTTTCGCACACACAAGTTTGAAACGCAGCACGCTTTTCGCACAGACACACACACACACTACGATTCAACATACACACTTATACTCATTCATAGTTACACACATACTTAACAAACTCATTGAACACATATCGCTCGTCCTTCACACACACACACACACACACACACAGAGTTCCACACGAAACAATGCTTCAGCTCGTGTTGATTGGAATGAACTTTGAATGAAAATAATGAAACAATTATGGGTCGAAGCAGTAATTCGTTCGTTCAGTCCAGACTAACACTCCCTCCCTCACCCCTCCTTCCTTGTGGAAAAAAGTGCAAGAATCTTAACATACCATCGCGGACCATAATCTTTATTTAGTCCACATGAGTCGAAGCCCGAGATTTGGAGCAGGCGGTTTCTGGATGACAGCCCACTCATAGCCTCCATTGGTTCGAGATGTGTGTGTGTGTGGCCTCTTGATGGTTTAGGTAGGCTGTCGTCCGGAAACCGCCTGCTTCGACTCAGGTGGGTTAGAGACTATATTATGGTATCCGAGTGTATTGTACTGAACACTTGGGGTCAATAATTCTGTCCTGATACGAGGCACAACATGAATCTCTACCAAATGTAGTTCGACCATCAGTGTTTGTTTCTGGTAGAGTGAGTGGGATACGAAGGTTGGTATAAGAAATTATCCACGTACACAATTTTTTTTTTTTCGATCTGTACTTACGTCGCCTTAATGACCATAAGGTAGTCGATAGGCGTTAAACACAAACACATCATCAACATCGGATCAGGATAGAATTATTGACCTACAGTGCACTAATCAAAATTATATTAGAAACAAACTAGTACCATTTCACAAACATGTATATTTAAGCATTGTGTCACCTTACTGTTATTTTGTTGTTTTTGTAGGGTGTATAATATGGTAGCTTAGCAATGTATAAATGTATTAAATGCTGTAGAAGGGTAAACATTCTGTGAGATCAGTCAGCCCCTTTTCATCTGTTCAGATGTCCAGACCTTTCCTTCTCTTTCGTTGGTGTTTGCTGTCCCTCCTCTCTGTCCTCTTCTTTTTCTTCTCTGTGACTTTTATACAAGATCTTTTTGGCTCAAACACTAACACAGTCTCTTTTTTTTTCTATTCTACACCATTTGCTTTCCTTATATAATCTTTTACAACATGACCTGAGAGCAAAGGCATTATTTTTTTAACATCTTGGAAACATATTTATGCATACAACACACACACACACACACACGTATCTTTCAGCAACACATGTACAGTTACTCTCAATAGTCTTGTAACACCCTGGCGCTATATGACCTCACTGTTGCTGCGCCTAATATCAATAAATCCATCAATCCTGCAACACCTTCCAATGCAACGACGACTTAGAAATAATATGCGAAACTTTAGCTGTTGGTGTCTGTAATTAGTTGTTCATAAGATTAAGGGTGAAATAATATACTTTTGGTACATCAGAATGCCTTAATTCCTCTTTACTCCTCACTACTCCCTACTCCTCACTACTCATCACCCCTATTCATTACTCTTACTCCCTACTCCTCACTTTTACTCCCTACTCCTCACTACTCCCTACTTCTCACTACTCATCACCCCTATTCATTACTCTTACTCCCTACTCCTCACTTTTACTCCCTACTCCTCACTCCTCATTACCCTTATTCAATACTCCTACTCCTTACTCCTTCTCACTACTTATTCATTATTCCTCATTACTTATTCTCATTACTCTATATTTCTACTCCTTACTCCTACTCCTACTCATTATCCCTATTCATTACTGAATACTCCTCACTACTCTTACTCACTACTCTTACTCATTGCTCTTACTATTCTTACTCACTACTCTTTCTCATTGCTCTTGCTATTCTTACTCACTACTCTTACTCACTCATTACTACTCATTTACTTCTACACATTACTCCTTTTCACTACTCTTACTCATTTACTTCTTTTCATTTACTCCTTACTCATTACCTCTATTCACTACTCTTACTCATTTACTCCTTCACACTACTCTTACTCACTTACTCTTTCACTCCTTACTCATTCTCATCACCCCTACTCCTCATTTACTCGTTACTCATTCTTATCACCCCTACTCACTACTCCTACTCATTCCCATTACTCATAATATCTACAGCATATATCACGTTCATGTGGAGGTTAGTGAGTCCTTCAAACATTGACACGAAACACCACCTACATGAAAGGAGCTTGTTTCGTGGCATAGTCAGGAGGAATCAGAAGCCATCAGGTCTCATACACGATCACAGGGTCCTTTAATAATAGTAATAATAATAGTAATAATAGTAATAATAATGTATCTAGTGAACGTAACCTCTAGAGAACGTTAGGAAAGTCAATAAGGTGTGTCATGAACGTAACCAAAATCCAAAGAGAGAACAAATGAACGTACGACATGAAGGTTTTTTTGACGTCTGCACCACTGAACGTAATTTTAAGGAAGGTGTTGTGAGTGAAAGAGAAGGAGAAGACAGTGTGTGCGATGTGTTTTGGCTGTGAGCTGAACGTAACGTAAGGGGAACGTTGGAAAATTAATAATATGTAGTAAAAGTCTATGACCGTGTACACTGAACGTAACCTGAACGTAAAGCCTCTACAAGTGGGACTAAATGTGTTAAAAGAACGGCAACAAAAGTGTGACACGTGCTTCTGTTTATCCCCATCCATACTGAACGTAACATAAAGGAACGTGTGTGTGTGTGTGTGAGAGAGAGAAGTGAAAAAAATAATCCGCTACAGTGTCATTTTTGTGTTTAGAACCGTATTTATTGAACGTAAGTGGACGTCAGTGGCGTATAGGAACGTCTGGTTTGAACGTCAATATCAAGTAACGTGTGAGAAGTGAAAAATAAACCCCTTCTTTATATCTATTGTGCTCTAGGAACGTCTGCATTGAACGTAACTATAAAGAACGACGGGTGAAGAACGTGGTGTGTGTGTATGTGTATGTGTGTCCAGTTACATACAAAAAAGCAAAAGGTTGAAACTCAGGTTGAAGAAAGAAACTCAAGATGAGGAACCTAATTGGAATCTTGTCTACCACCGTCCTCACTACACTCCTTCCTTCAGCACTCACAGGTGGGTTTGTCTCTCTCTCATTTACTCATTCATTTATTTATTAATTACCTGAAGTACTCGTTAACTCAATATTTCATTCACTAACTTATTTATTCATTCACTAACTTATTTTTTCACTCATTTATTAACCCATTCATTCACTCATTCATTAATCCATTCACTCATTCATTAATCCATTCACTCATTCATTAATCCATTCACTCATTCATTAATTCATTCACTCATTCATTAATTCATTCACTCATTTATTAATTCATTCACTCATTCATTCATTAATTCATTCACTCATTCATTAATTAATTCATTCGCTCATTCATTAATCCATTCGCTCATTGATTAATCCAAACACTCATTCATTAATCCATTCACTAATTCATCAATCCATTCACTCATTTATTTACTCACTTACTCACTTAACCATTAACTCGGGTAAATGTAGGAAATCAACAGAGAACGAAGAGAAGAGAAGAGAGGGATGGAAGGAGAGTTCAGTAAAGATAGAAAGGGTCAAAGAGGAGAAGGAAGGTCCAGAGAAGGGGGCGAGTGGGAAGGGTCAAAGGTCAAAGGGGTGTGTGTCAGCAGGTCACGGCAGACAGGCAGGCAGACATACATATATACATACATACATACAGGTGGGCAGACATTCAGACAGAGAGGCAGGCAGACATACATACATACATACAGGCGGGCAGACATTCAAACAGAGAGGCAGGCAGACATACATACATACATACAGGTGGGCAGACATTTAAACAGGCAGGCAGGCAGGCATGCAATCAGGCAGGTATTCAAGCAGGTAGGTAGGTAGGCAGACAGACATTCCACTCGACTTTTAATTAATAGGGCCATGTCTGCTGTAGTGAGTTGCTCTCCTGCTTGCCTGCTTCAAAATGGGAGGGTTATTTATTGATTCCTACAAACAACATTATTATTAAACATATTCCCTCTTTAGTATCAATTAAGGTCATCAGTTGTCAGTCATATTTAATTTAGAGGAATCAATAGCTCTCCAGTCAGTATTGCTATAAAAATGAATGAAAGATGTATATTGAATTGATTTGTATGTGTGATGCAGGAAGAGAGTGTGAGTGTGTGAGTGAGAACATATAAAAAAACTGTTTTGTATGTGTGATGCACGATTAATGTGTGTGTGTGTGTGTGTGTGTGTGTATGTGTGTGTGTGTGTGTGTGTGTGTGTGTGTGTGTGTGTGTGTGTGTGTGTGTGTGTGAGAAGATTATATTATAAACTGTTTTGTATGTGTGATGCAGGAAAAGAGAGAGTGTGTGTGTGTGTGTGTGTGTATGTATGTATGTATGTATGTATAGAGATATTATAAATTGATTTGTATGTGTGATGCAGGAAGAGTGAGTGAGTGAGTGAGTGAGTGAGTGTGAATAGAGATATTATAAATTCATTTGTATGTGTGATGCAGGAAGTGTGTATGTGTGTGAGTGTCTGTATGTGTGTGAGTGTCAAGGCCGTGGTATGTAAATCATTGTCAGGTGTTGCTTCCCAGACACTGAGTTGCCCTTCCCTTCCCTTCTTCCCTTTCCTTCCCTTCTTCCCTTTTTCCCTTTCCTTCCCTTCTTCCCTTTTTCCCTTTCCTTCCCTTTTTCCCTTTCCTTCCCTTCTTCCCTTTCCTTCCCTTCTTCCCTTCCCTTCCCTTCTTCCCTTCCCTTCACTTCTCTTCTCATTCCTTCCCTTCCTTTCCCTTCCTTTCCCTTCCCTTCCTTCCCTTCCCTTCCCTTCCCTTCCCTTCCCTTCCCTTCTGTTACGTTTTTCTATAATTTTTATCTATATGTTATAATTATTATTTTTGTGGTTGTTGTTATTATTCTTGTTTTTGGTATTAGTATAGTTGTTGTTGTTATTATTATTATTATTGGTATAATGTTTATTATTATTGTTATTGTTGTTATTGAAATTATAGTTAGAATTTTCATTACTACCGTTACTATTATTATTTTTGGTAACGACGACGATAAAGATTTTGGCAAGCAAACGAATGCTCCACTCCCGCCCTCCCCACAACATAAACCATCGACATCAATACAGCAGCAGACACATACGAAATTCTCTCTGGAGTGTATAAACCACAGCTTACCGTCTCTAATAACTGTATCTAAGCGACGACCCTCTTGACTAAAGCACCGGAACACGATAATA